>CAUYSK010004913.1:0-51130 GCA_963575035.1 Avahi laniger | reverse complement strand
CAATTTTAAAAGGATACAGTTGATTAACAATACAGATATATCAATTCATGTCAGGAAAACACGATTTACAAGAATAGGATCTGATTCAAGAGGGTATAACAAAAACTGAAGCATTTTTAAAACTTTACTAGCCCCAAATTAATGAGAGAGTAATCTCAGAAAATTGTTATTTCTTGCTATAAACCTTGCTGTCATTTAGGGTGGCCCAGTCTGCACTTACTTGGAATTCTATACCTAGAAAGTCAATACGAAACCCCAAATCTCACAGGTATGCCTTATAAACGCCCTGCATAATCAGCTGGATAGGATTCCCATTAACTAAATACCATTTAAACAAGAATAAATGAGAATTAAAACTAAATTAGCAGTGTCTTCTGCCTCCAGTCACGATGGACTTACCCTTCCACTGCAAATATCAAGAAAAGTAAGATACATGATACAATCATTTACAAGTACTGTACAGCAGGCAGGGAAGGATAGTGATCCCTGAGAGAAGGAAAATGAATGAAATAAGCCCTAAGATCCCCCCAGATCTTTGCTAAGGGTACTACATACACTGTGGCATATGCAGAAAATGGCATTCACACTGAGTTAAAGAGACAGAGATCAGAGTTGGGGAGCTGAGGAAACTAAAGTGAGTAGGAGTTCCTCTAAGGAAAGTATGTAGGGATAGAGCTCCATCAAGCTGCAAAGAGTCTCATTGAGTCTTTAGTCAGATACCCAGCTGTACATGTGTAGGGTGTGATTCCATGAAGCCAGCCAAAAAACAACTCAAGGGAACAGTAAGCTGTACAATTCCCAGAGTTCACATATGGCTGGGAGGTATGTGAGTTCTAAGTAACTTCATTGAACATCCAGGGCTTTCAGTAGAAGGCTCAGAAAAACCATGCCTTAGTGGGAGCATTAAATTAGCCCAAAAGTAAAGGCTACTCTAGACTTGCCCAAATAAAGCTTTAAAATGAGACTTAAAATGATTGAGCTGGTCCACAAGTAATTTAGTTTCTTGCCAAAACAAAAAACAGACCTCAAAAGAAAATTTAAAATACAATACACACTACACAGCAAGAACAACATAACATTCCTAACATGCAATCAAAAATTACTACGCACAAAAGGATACAGAAACGTATCCAGGTGAAAAATCGGTTAATAGAAAGAGCCCCAGAAATGAAACAGAAGGTAGAATTAGCAAAGACCTTTAAAATGCTAGTATAAATATTTTAAAATATTTTATTGAAAAGATGACTATAATGAGAAAAATGGAAAATACAAAAATGTAAACAAATATAATTTCTAAAGCGAAATATTTCAATATCTGAAATAAAAAATTAAACAAATGGGCATAGCTACAGGAAAATGGATCCATGAACTTGAAGACACAGCAATATAATATACAAAATGAAGGACAGAGAAAGAAAAATCTGAGTAAAGAAAATAGCAGGGCCTCAGTGACCTGTGGAACAGTGTCTAACATTCTAACACATGTATAATTGGAGTCCCAGAGGAAGAAAAAGTACTTGGAGAAGTAGAGACTAAAAAAATCGTAAATTTGATAAAAACTATAACTTAGATACAGAAAGCTAAACAAATCCCCAGCAGGACAAACAGGAAAAAAATCAAGACATATCATAACCAATAATTTAAAATCAGTGATAAAGTGAAAATCTTAATAGCAGACAAAGGAAAAAGTAAACAATGTAAATAAGAGAACACAGATAAAAATTTTGACTTCTCATCAGAAATAATATACACTAGAAGATAATGGAATGACATCTTAAAGGTGCTGAAAGATAAGAACTTGCCAACCCTGAATTCCATATCCAGCAAAAATATCCCTCAAAAATGAAGGTGATATTTTCTAATAAACAAAAGCTGAGAGAATTCACTGCTACCAGACCTACACTACAATAAATGTCCAAGAGTGTTCTTCAGGCAAAATGAATATGATAGTAGATAGAAGCTCAGATCATCTAAAGGGAAGATTGATATCCAAAATGGTAAACAGGTAAATATAAAACATTTTTTCTTGTTTTCTAAATTTCTTTTATAAAGTAATTGACTACATAAAGCTATACTAAAAAGTAACAATGGCCATATACTAATCAAAAGTGCCTGGGACACAGTAAGTTCTTGAAAAATTAATTGAATCAATGAAAGTTTAAAAGAGTAATCTTTAGCTCCTGTGAAATCAGTGATTTTCTACTTCTCACTTAATCACAACATTAGATAAGATAAAACTCTAAGTTTAATATCCACAAAAGGATCAAAATGCATTTACATATTTTACAAAACAGTGTATGCTTTAAGAAATTTAACATAACTTTGAAGGACTACAAGGAAAGTATTTGGAAGAATATTCAGACAAGTTTTTCTCACATGTAATTTTTCTCTCTCCAGCATTCTCCAGAGTAGAAATAAAACTCAGCATATCCTGGAAAACATGGGGGTGGAAGAGGGGGCAGGAGTACCATTTTGAGGATATGAAAAATAAGAATGGTTATGTTAGTCATTCTGGTAACTCCTTTTATGTATATGAAACTCAGCCTTTCAGATCTCTGAAAATGACTTTGCTTCCAAAACCTTGCTCTGTGAAAGAGGAGGTATGTAGAACATTAGTGGGCTCCGTTACAGAACACTGAAACAGATGTTAGCTGCATCATTCTTACAGCAAAGTCATTTTTAAAACTACTTTAAGAGTGACAATTACTTAAACAAAGCAAATGCTCCAATAGAAAGTGCACTATCTTCCAGTGAAGATTTAACAGATAGGTTTCTCCAAGAGTGGGAGAGAAGGAGTTAAGTCACTCTACTATAACTTAGATGCTGAAAGTGAAAGTTATTGTACTCTTCTCTTTCTCCCTTTATGTTTTATTTTCTCAGCCTAGAAAATCTGGATAGCCCACTGCTTAGAATGAGATACTGCTGCTTTTGATTCTCCCGGGGTGTAAACGGGAAGTAAAAATTTGAAATTGTACTGTTCCAATAGGATGAATGCTGGACGGTGAAACGATTAACAGCTGGACTTCGAAAAATGAACAGTGGGGCTAAAAGCTCAAAGAATCCCCAGATTCCCAGGGTTAGTCACAGATACATTTTTCTTCTTGTAGGTAGCCCAATTATTTCCATTAGAATAACTGCCCACGGAAGAGGTTTGTAAAAGGCAAGTTTCTAACAGCCCAATGCAGACAACAGAAATGATTCTGTTATTTAGTGAGATTAAGAAAACAGAGAAAAGAAGCAATAAATGAAATAAATGTTATACTAGCCCATCCTTCATTATTTTAAAATGGGAAAAAAAATAGTAACAAAGGAGCATTAAAAATCACACTACAAAAAAATTCTAAAACATGGACATGATTATGATCCAATTTCAAAAGAAAATTCAAAAGCCCTAAAATCTGGTTTAAAGACAAATTATGAAAATTAAAAGAATCAATGAACAATTTTAGTTCTAATGTTCAACAAAGGTGCAGCACCATAGTATAATGATACCTGGGCTCAAATACTGATTCCACTATTTCCTAGCCGTGTAGCTATGTGATCTTTGACAAATCTCCTCCCTGCTCTGGGCCCTAGATTTATCACTTGTAAAATAATAAAACAGGTGTAGTGGACCCCCTCAAATGTAGTAGGTTATGATGTTAGATTAGAAATATATTGAGATTTGTGGGTTAACACTTAACTAGACAAGAGAATCAAAGAAATCACGTGCTGACTTTAAAGTGGATTGCCTCTATTCTGCCTTCAGGACTGTCCTAAGTTAAAATTTAGTGCCACTGCTTCATTTGGGAAGAATGTACTCATGCACTTTGTACTAGTGGCTAAGGATGGAAAACAAAGTGATCAAGCCGAAACTGACTGTTTCTTATAACTGATTGTTTAAACTTTCCAGTTGCCTTGCCTGTGGTTGAAGTTTTACTGTGTTTGCATAACTGCAGAAAGAATGGTCCTTAACCTAACTAATGCTATCTGCTTCTGTAAACCTGCTTGCTTAAAGATTATAATCGGTCGCTCGTAACCGGAGTAGGTGTCCAGGACCGAGGCAGGTCCTGGACCCCATGGTTATAAAATGTATAATGTAATTTGTCCCACTTCCCATCTTTGTCCCACTTCCCCATACCTTATGTCACGTAGCCCATCTTAGAATAGCATAAGACCCCCTTGCTTTCTCGGCTAGCCACCATTCTCTGTACCTGTACTCTGACAGGGCAGGGGTGGTCGCTTGCCAGCTAATAAAGACTCATAATTCGGCTCAATTCGGTCTTTAAGTGGTCATTTCTCACATTCTGTACTATAACACAGGAAGTGTCCAGCAAATGACATTAGATTCTAAGCATTAATATTACTTGTTAATAGATTGTGCTATTGTTTCTATTACTCTTCTGCCATCCTGCAAAAAGCCTCATTTGCAGACTGACAATATCCAGCTTTTTAATTACCATCTGTAACTAAAATTGATTTTTTATTTTTTTATTTATTTATTTTTGTGACAGGATCTTACTCTGTCACCCAGGATAGAGTGCAGTGGCATCATCATAGACCACTGTGACCTCAAACTCTTGGGCTCCTGAGCTCAAGTGATCCTGCCTCTGCCTCTCGAGTGCTGGGACTACCAGCACATACCACCACACCCAGATAATTTTTTTAAATTTTTATAGAAATGGGGGTCTCACTCTGTTGCTCAGGCTGGTGTCAAGCTCCTAGTCTCAAGAGATCCTCTCACCCCGGCCTCCCAAAGTGCTAGGATTATAGGAATGAGCCACCATACCTGGCTGAAAATTGATGTTATCTTTGACTCCACATATAAACTGTCACTTTCATTGAAATTTCACTCCTGGCCTCAAACTTACAAATAAATCTATACCCACATCTCAAACTCAACTTCTTTCATCATCCTGGTAGATCTCAACATCCAGGTGGATAATATCATAAATCTTACAGCTCCATCATCTCCCCATCCCCATGGACTTTCAGTGTCAGCCCAACTCAGCTACAACCCGACCTTTGTCATCCTTCCAAAACACTGACTAGAGTGCCCACTCTGGGCTCTGTCCTTCCAGCTCTCTCACATTCTCATGCTATATTTGCTCTTTTACAGTTCATAATAACTTCCAGGTATTTTTCCTTCCTAGTCTAATTTGCATATTTACAGCCTAGATGATTACACGAATTAATCATTCAATTCCTAGCACCATATTCTCTCAAGACATGAGAGAATTCTCCCTGCAACTCCTCATACCACAGTTGCCTTCTCACTCCCACACAAAGGGAGTTAAATGCTGTCACACACTGTAGGTGAATGCCATTGGAAAGAGGCCTCTGCAAATTCCACTCAGGCTCTAAACAGAATGCATCAACGCTTTCATGCCTGAAGTAAGCCCCTCCACCTGTGCTTGTGATTCACAGCTCCTGAGGCTAGACCGTTCCTTCACGGGTTCCCTCGTCTTTCTCCTTCATCTTTACCACCTCTCTTCACTGGGACCTCCCCCTCAGTTATTAATCATGCTCCAATCTCCACTCTGAATATCTCTTTTTATTTAATGGATTTTTTAATGGATTTCTTTAGTTGGGCAGGGGGCACAAAGTCTTGCTCTGTCTCTGTCACGGGGGCTAGAGTGCTGTAGTGTCAGCCTAGGTCGCAGCAACCTCAAACTCCTGGGTTCAAATGATCTTCTTGCCTCAGCCTCCTGAGCAGTTGGGACTTCAGGGATGACGTACCTCCACATCTGGCTAATTTTTTTCTATTTTTAGTAGAGACAGGGTCTCACTCTTGCTCAGGCTGGTCTCAAACTCCTGACCTCCAGAGATCCTCCCACCTCGTTCTTCCAAAGTGCTAGGATCACAGGAGTGAGCCACTGCGCCCAGACAACGATATACCTCTTCTTGAGATCCTTCAGTTCAACTATACCCACCTCCAAGCATAAAATCCATGTCCATCAGCCTCCTCCCCACCCGCACCTCGCACCTTGTACTTCCTAAACACACAACTGAGCTATTATCTGCAGCTTTAACTCTTCTATTGTTATTGCTGGCAATTAATCTTACTGACAAGAGAAACTTCTCTGTCTTTTTGATACGGGCAAACCCTTAAAGAGGAAACCTGTCTCTCTCAGTCAGTCAGTCAATGACAGCCCAGATTAAAATCTAAAAATCATCAGTGCTTTAAACTTACTTAAAGGAGAACTATGTAATTTAAAATACTAGAATAACCCTGCATAAAGAATATTATCTACTAAGTAAGGGCTTTTCTCATTTAAACAATTAACATAAATACATCCCCCATGTAGGTTGCAAATTTGCAAGTTTAATTACAATAAGTGTTATCAGGGTTCCCGTTTTTCTAATCGGTTTTAATTACGGGTCATATCCTAAATTTCAGATACTTGATGGTCCCCCTGTAAAAGGGGTGGTAAAAATATACTTATCTTGGAGGAAACTAACATTTTCTTTAATAACTAACATTTACTGAGTACTAGACTACTCTGGGTCAGGCACTATTCTAAGCTTTACAGATACTAGCTCATTTAATCATTACAGCAATCCTAGGAGACGGCTTTATTATTAATGCCATTTTGCAGGAGAGATTGAGGCACAATGAGGTAACCTGTTCAGGTTCACAGGATTAATAAGTGATGTAAACAGGATCAGAACTACGCAGTCTATTGCTAGAGCCTACACTCTTAACCACTATGTAAAACAGCCTTGCCAAGAAATTTCCAATTACATACTTAAAAAGAAAAAAAGATGCCTTTCAAAATTCCCAACTCACCTTACCTTCCCATTGTCTTCACAAAACACCAAAATAAGGTGCTTAGTTGCTCCAAGAAATTTTAACGGATGAGGCTGAAATCTTTTATCGAATTAACGAGATAACTCTAACAAATAAGCGTATTAATGCTGTCAAAATAAATTTCAACTGATTACCAAAAATGTGTTTTAAAATATTCTTTAAATGCACCTGGACACAATACAAAGAAATGCATCCATACAATTCTTTTTACACTTTAAAATCTAAACACTGTACATCTTGCAATCATGGCACTGATACATAAGAAAAGCCACCTTCTTCTGCTCTACTCTTCCTGCTTCTGAAACAAGGTGCATTTGCCTCCATTCTGGTTGCTCATGTCAAATGACCGGTCATCTTCTTTTCCCTCTAAGAGCTGAAGGACACTATTGAAAGAAGTATTAGATATGTCCTCAACTCAACTTCCTTTTGTACGTCTCTAGAATATTTCATTGCATAAACAAAGCACCAATTTTGTGTTTAGTGTTACGTTTACAAACGGTGGAAAGAAGTGAGAGGAAAATGGAAAAGGTTTGCAGGTGAGGCAGAAATAGTGGGTCCTGATGAATAAAAGTATTTCTCATCTTGATGGGTAGGAAAAAGAGATTTACAACATGAAACGATAACAACATGTTTTTAAATGCTACAGTGTGCGTTACAGACTCTGAACAGGGAATCTTTCATTGAGGAGCAGGACTACAGCTGGACATGAAGATTCTCTGCGATATAGGGAAAGAATGATTTTAGTCACAGCATGTGGAATGGGGCACTCAAACAAGGGGTTATTATGTACGGACATGAGATTGGAGAGACTGAGGGTGCCTGATTATAGAGGAAGAGGAAGAGTAACTGGCCAAGTACAGTATCTATGGATTGGAAAGAAGAACATTTTGAAATTTATTTTTGCATTTATAGTTCACACTAATGAGGAGAACAGCAAGATGGTTAAAAACCTTGTGTTTTCTTATCATTTAACCTAACTACAAGAAGGATATATTTTACAACTTAGTTCAATGTTTCATTTATTCTTCTCTTCCTAGATCACAAGGCTGCTGCTAAGATGACTTCAGGCATAATTTCAGTAAGTTCCATCCTATCCACAATTTCTCTTACAGACATTTATTAATTACTTCTCCCCTCCATATTACATGATTAACTTGCTTAGATAGTGAGTTTTCACTCTTTCCCTTTCTCTGACATAAGCTCCATACAGTTCAAGCTTCCTTGGGTTGCTACTATCCCTTACTCTAGATTCCCTGAAGCTTTTCAAATTATTTTGGTCAAACTCTTAAATTAGCTAGGATACCATGTGTTCATTTGCATGAAGAAGTACATGTATATCTGTAAAGAAATTTATATTTTTCATGAGGCTTTTATAGCTCACACCTTGTTTTGTTACTAAATATTAGGGTAGAAATTTATTATCAAATCTACTTTACAGAAATAGAAAGCTGAGTAACAGTAAAAATACCATGACTCACTAACTGTCCAAGTATCACGTGGAAACTAAGAGACTAACCATGATTATAACAAAGTCACAGTCCTTCCTTTTTCCCCACTACACCGCTTACAATGAAAATATTTTTAAAAACTATATCAATCATTGATTTCAATAGTAATAGTTAACATTTATTAGGCATTTCATAAACCAGAGTTTCTCATCTGTGAATGTATTAAAAACACTTAGCTCATATATTAAAAAAAGAATAACTGTGCATTCGTTTTGACCCATATCTATGAGTAGGAATAAAATAGCACTTATAAGGTCATGCAAGTATCAAATGAGTTAAAAGTGTTCAGAACAAAATGTGATACAGAGGAAGCCCTCAATAAGTATTAGATGTTAAAAAAAGAAAGAATAAAAGAATAAAGAAAGGAAGGAGGGAAGGAAAGAAGAAAGGAAGAAAGGAAGTTTAGAAGGGAAAAAAGGAAGGAAGGAAAGACAAGATAGAGGGAGGAAGGGAGGAATGAAGAGAAGGAGGAAGGAAAATTTGGTTAAAATTAAGGCATGTCCTTATAAATAATGCCTCACTTTTTGCTTGTTCTGTATTCCAACACCTGTTATGTAATAGACCTTTATGTAATAATTATAAAACTTGCAGTAATCACTATAGAATTCTCACATGGTCTTATGCAGAAGGAATCCTAGCTTTTTGGTATAATATAAAGTAATCCATGTGATTCAATTACCAAAGCTAGTCCAAAATCAAGTCTAACATCTGGGTAGCCTGTCAAGTATTTTTTTAAATGATACGTGTAAAAGAAACAAAAAGAAAATTTTTAAAAACTTAATTTTCTTTTGATGGAATTCACATGTATTTTTAAAAGACAATGATGGATATAAAGCCAACACGTTTACTTGAATGTTAAGTAATTTAAGATTGTTTTAAAAATCCAAATATGAAGAGTAGCATACCATGTTGAACACTTATCTAATACATCTTTGACGGTGGCACAAGAGGTATTTGTTGGATTTAGGTTAAACATAATATCAATTTTAAAAGTTGTATGATACACACTACCTCATTTCAAGTTAATATCAAGCTAAAGTAATGAATATATATAATACTATATGTATATATACTGGGTTTCATACTGTTTCCATACTGGTATATGAAAGCATTTTGTAAATTACTACGTGGTATAAAGTATTATTCCTATGAACTGAATGTTTTTATCCACTACCCGCCCCCCAAATTCATATGCTGAAACCCTAATCCCTAACGATGGTATTTGGATGTGGGATTTTTGGGAAGTAATTAGGGTTGAAGTAGGTCATGAGGTTGGAACCCCCAGGATAGGATCAATGCCCTTACAAAAAGAGGAAGAGATGATAGATCTCTCTGTGTGTACACAAACCAAGGAAAGGCCACTAAACAACACAATCAGAAAGAGAGCCCTCACCAAGAACCTGACCATGCTGGCACCCTGATCTTAGACTTCCAGCATCCGGAACCATGAGAAATAAATATTTGCTGTTTAAGCTACCCAGTCTGTGGTCATTTGTTATAGCACTCCGGACTAAGACAATTATTAATGCCACTTCAACAGAAATATATTAGGTCATTAAGTATGAAATGTCTGATATCCTTAAGTACTAAGTTTGACAGTTGATATCTCTGACATTTCACTTTGACACTTCTTGTTTTATTCTTATTGTGAAGGTACATCCTCAGTCTTGCAAATGCATGTTTTGGCTTGTGATTATCTTTCAAATTTTTTTAGAGCAATTTTTGTGAAACCATGGATAAGTCAAAATTCGTGTTATTTTCAAATATCAGTTCCATCGTAGAACCAATGCTGCACAGACAGCTTGAAATACCAATGAAGTGTTTGGGAAGGATGTGGCTAATGAACGCACAGTACATCTATGCTTTGAGAAGTTCCGTTCTTGTGATTTTCATCTTGAAACTGAGCCACGTGGGCAACCTGAGATCAAGGTGGATAATGATGACCTGAAAGCTGTAGTGGAAGCGAATCCATCTCAACCTACATATGAATTTTTTCATTTTTATATATGATATTCTAGTGATCAATGGACCTTAGTATGGTATTTCCAATATCCTTCCCAGTAAGGATCAGTCACGTATTTATTGACTCTCGTAGCTGTAAGAGCTCAATGGGCTAAAGTCTTTAGAAGTTTCCTAAATCCTTCATCTGTTCATAATTGTTAATTTTGCATCACTGCTACCTCTCCCACTAATTCTATCTTTTCTGCCCTTACTAAGGCCACTGTGCTCTTGATCTTTAGTCATCTGCTGTCTACTCCCAGAGTACAATGTCACCAATTCCTGCCCACAGCAAGTGAGCTTCTACCTTCCAGTTGCTGGTACCCTCATTTTCTCTAGTCTGATTTCCTGGATATCTTACCTTGACTGACTTCCTAGATGCCAGACCACCTAACACACTTCTGATCACAGATTACCACAGATTGCCACCCCATGATCTGATCTGCAGGTTTACCTACATTGACACACTTGAGCTCCTTGACTATCGATCCAATACCAGAATAGACCCTGTGTACCATGCTCTCTTCCACTCAGTGGTCCAAGTTCTCCAAACTCTGTCAGGTTATGTGTGGCATCAATAACTGACAGGAATCTTGGTAGAATAAAAACTGGCTTCCATCTTTTAAAAAGTCTTATCTAATATATTTTTAATGAAGCCCATAGAATTTTAATCCAATATGATGAATAAAAATAGAACAAAGTCGATGTTAAAATGAAAGACAATAATGAGAAAAGAAGGGAGAGCCAGACAGAAATCAAGGGTCACAGAGATGGGCAAGGGAGGAAATAAGAAAAAGTGATGAAAGAGACAGAGATGAAGAGAAAAACAGAGAACCAAAAATGAAGAGCTGACAGAGGCAGAGAGAGAGGAAGAAATCAAGAAATGAGCCAGAAGTGAGGAGAGAGGAACTCAGACAGAGGCAGAGAGAAAGAGGAAAGGATACAGAGACCAAGGTTCCTCAGACAAAGAAGGGAAGAGAGAGGAGTCCACCCACTCTTCCCTGTCCCCCTTTCTGCTCTCATCCATCCTTCCTGAAGAAAAACAGATAAAATCAAAAACTCATCACCCAAACTTTAAATATAAATCATATCTACTCTGCTGTAGTGGAAACTAGTGATGATGAGGGATTTCAATTTCAATGAGTTCATGGGGAAAGGATGGAAGCTATTAGCGTGCACACACACACACACACACACACACACACACACACACACACACAAAGCTAGTGCCTTCCTGGCATCCCTCTGTCTGTTCTTACATCCTCCCTCAAATTGATTTTAGGATTATTCAAGCTACACAGAGCAAAAAATTGAACCTCGTAAGGCAAAGGCTTCTGAACCACAGGGAGGAACCTGGCCAGCTCGATGCATTCCTTCCTCCCCTCAAGCTTCGAAGGACATTCTCTGGGGAGCATGACAACTCTTCCTCCTTGTCCTTGTTCAGAATACTCTCCTCCCTCTCTGAGAAAATTCCCCCATTCTTTCAAGTTACAACTGCAGCTTTTTCAGGGACAGAGTCTTGTCTGCCTCTGTGCTTTGGGCATGCAGCATAGGGCCTGCTATATAAAAGTTGTCAGTGTCTGTTAAGTGAATAAATGTATGCTGGTTCTAGACATATAAGTATACACACACATATACACAATACACATGTGTACTATTCATGTGCACACAAACTTTTATAAAGAAGTTTTTTCACAGTACTAACAACAATGTCCTCCTAGTAAGTGTTCTCTAAATCTATTCTCCATCCAGTGTTCTCAACACCAATGGTGTTACCATCACCCAACTACTCACCCCAGCTAAAAACTCTCTCATCTAATCAGGAAGCCCTGTTGATCTTTGTCTTCTAAAAGTCTCCTACTTTATCTACCATGCTGTCTATCCACATGCCAAAAGAAAAATCAAACCCTCCTGAATGGGTATCCTCAAACCTTTCCCCCACATTGTTGCCAATAACCTTTCCAATCAAGTCATCTTCCTCATGAGGTATTTTCGGTGGAAATCTATGAGGAAATAGCTTCCCATTTCTTCAGAATTAACAGCAAACCCCCTTTTTGGTACTGAGAATTTTCCCAATTACACTCTAACCCACCTTCCCAAAATCATTTCCTACCCGCTTTCTCCCCATCTATAGTCACATCAAATTTCTCGTCATTTCCTAAACCCTCCTGCTTTTCCCCTCCCAGAGGCCTCTATTCACGGTCATTCACATTTCCTTTCTCTCCCTTTCTCCACATCCAGATCTTTGAAAATTCAGCTCAAATTGGATCTCGTTCCTCAATCTGATCACTGATCCTAGGGAATTAGTCATTTCTGTTTCTGGATTTCCAATGTACTTGAAACACATACTTATTTTTCCTCAAATCATAACATATGATAATTATTTCAGTATCTTTCTTCTCCATTATACTGTGAGTTGTACATGTATAGACAGTCTCATTGACTTTTTAAAGTATCCCAGAACTTAGCACAGAACATTGTGCACACATGGGCCCAATAAATATGTGAAGAATGAATAACATACCTTTCTGTGCTTTAATAAGTTGCTTTCCAATTTCTAGTGTCACAAAGACTGCACCATTTAGAACTATGTCAGTGATCGTCTTCCAAGCATTAGGAGAGAGTCTTTCAGTGGGGGAAATAAAATTTCCTGCTGCATTGTTTATCACAATCTAATAAATGCATAAAGTAAATTATAAAAACTTTTAGATGAAGAAAAACATTTTCCCTCCAGAGCTTTTATTTCTGAAACTTATTAATCCAAATAATACACTAAAGCTAAAATTCACAATCGGCTTTGAAATACCATGAAATTTTGTTCCATTTTATGTTTTTTGAGTCTGTGAAAATCTCCTATGTTATTTACCAAATTTCAGAATCCTAACCCCTATCTTTAAACTAGGGTAGACTCTATTATTAAGAAAATTAATACAGGCTGGGTACAGTGGCTCACACCTGTAATCCTAACATTTTGGGAGGCCAACACAAGAGGATCGCTTGAGGCCAGGAGTTTGAAACCAGCTCAGGCAATAGCAAGACCCTGTCTCTACGAATTTTTTTTTTTTAAATCAGCCAAGCATGGTGGAATACACCCGTGGTCGCAGCTACTAGGAAGGCTGAGGCAGAAGGATTACTTGAGCCCAGGAGTTGGAGGCTGTAGTGAGCTATGATGACACCACTGCACTCCAGCCTGAGTGACAGAGTGAGACTTTGTCTCAAAAAAACAAAAACAAAAATTAATATAGATTAAGCATATTTACCATATGACTATACTTTATTTCAGGGAATCTCAAGAAATGCCTTTAATTTCTGGTGTCATTTTAGTTTAATTTACCCAATGAAACTCTTGGTTGGTGACCTGTTTCTTCATTATGAACAAAGATTCAGCTTAGTTCTATGTATTGGTATGTGTGAAAATATCTTTAACAGAGAAAAGTGCTCTCTTTGAGACTACTAGAAGAAATGGCTTCTCTCTAATAAATGAACCAAACAATAGCAAAATACCCACACATATCTCAGGTCATACATGGAGAAATGTGGAATTTTTTGTAGTTTTTCTTATTTGTATTGTTCTCCTCCACTGAGAGGGATAATCAAAAGTTATTACAAAAAACAAACAGCATGAATCATTTAAACTAGATACTGTGCTCTTGAATAACTGCTCTTGTTATTTCATAATCTTATTAAATAAAGTGAAATCAAGTTTGTTCTACAATCGATCAGAAATGTATGTTTTAAGTATTCCTGAAAGGAAGTAATGCAGCAATCCTCCTGATCTGTTCCTGTTTTAAGTGGAGCTGGTATTTTCCTAGGGATGGAAAATAGGTACTTCCCAACACACTACTTGGTCGCATCAGCATTTTACTTCCTTCGTGCATCTTGGTGTTTGTTATCAACATCAGATGCATCATGGTTTGGTCTCATTACCAATTACACTTACATCAGGATGTCCTGCGATTTTGATCAGTTCTGACACAGTGTTTTTAACCATTTCAGGATCCCTCACATCACACTGAATTGCATGAACCTACAAAATAACAAAAAGAAAAAAGAATACTACGTTTTATAGATATCTTAAACCAAAAACATGAGTAAATTATTCAAACACATTATAATTTCTGAATCTAAATTAAATGACTGCTTTCTAATGTACCTTATTTCCAGTCTGAGAAGAAATTTGTTCTGCAGTACTTTTCACAACATCAATCTTCCTAGAAATAAACACATGGTATTTTCAGTAAGTTCTGAAATATCTTTATATATTTCTTTTTTACTCCATAACTTAAAGAATGTAGAAAATCTATAGCTTAAAGGAAAGCATTTCCGAGAAAGTATGAGTTATATCTAAATACAAATCAATTTGAAGGAATTAATTTTCTAAAAGTCAAATTTAAATAATTTTTACATATCTGATACTAATTTATTGAATTATTCACTTTAAACCAGTTGCTTCAGCATTATCTACTCATAGATTTAAATTATTTCCTTAATTATAATCATTGTTCTTTTGCTCAAGCCAGCTTTACAAAGAAAATACATTCAAGGTCTAATGTTAGTAGGTTTTGGATGAAATTTACGAGTTCAGATAACCTACGTGCATTCAGAGTCTCACGCCTTTGAAGAAACACAAAAAATAAGCCATGAATATAAATTATGTAGCATTAAACTGAAAATAATATTTTAAAACTCTTTAAAACAATACAACATTAAAAAAATGTTCTGGCCAATTTGCAGCTGTGAGTGACGTAGGGACTATTGTTCAGATGACTACTTGGTCTGTCTAAAATGTTATACCATTCAAAATTGGAGGAAGGGGTGGATTTTTTGACCAGTTCCTAAAGCCTCAGACTCACATAGTTATAGAGTACCAAGATATGCCTATGTAAGAAGAAATTCTTTCCACATGGTGTTACTCTTCCTATATTTATCACAATAGATGTTTTGAAATAGCTGTCTGCCTTATAGAAAATGGAGGGATTACAGCCATTATTCTGGTACAAGGTTAATCATCAAATAAAGCAGTAACCATAATCACTCCTACTGAAAACAAACAACCTTCATGTAGGTAGTACTTTTTTTAAAATATATACACATAGTTTTTGAGATGGGTCTCACTATAGACTGGTCTCAAACTCTTAGGCTCAAGCAATCCTGCCGCCTGTAGCTCCACCAAGTAGCTGGGACTACAGGGGGAGCCACCACGCCTGGCTCCAGGAAGTACTTTTTAACTTCATCTAATAAAAAATTCTGTCACTGAATTTGGGACATGTAAACATCATCAGCTCCATAACTCACTATTTCTATCATCTCAAATTATAACTGTCTTGTTTTCTTTGTTTTTTTTTTGATTTTTAGATGTTTTTAAAAAGGTTATTTATTTTTTTTTTTTTGGTTTTGGCTTTTGGTTTTTGTTTTTATAACTGACTTTTTCCATAACTGAGATTTATTTAAATAACCTAAAGAATATTTCATATAAGATTAAGTTGCAAATCAAGCAATTCTGGCAAATGGCGTTTTCAATACTATGGCACAGAACAGTTTCTTCAACACACTCTTGCCAAGCAACTTGTTGAGACAGACTTACCGGCTGGCTATCACACACTGAGCACCCAAACTGGACAGAAGAGTTGTCATTCCTTTACCAAGGCCAGTACCTCCCCCGGTAATGAATGCCACTTTTCCTTGAAAACTATTTGGTGGCAACATCGCTTTTTGAAGGGGTGGAAAGAATTTAGACTGTACAGCTTCAGTGTTTTGATATAATATTTTCGTCCCATAACTGAAAAACTAAAAGGGGGAAAAAAAGGAATTGAAACTTGCATACATGCAATTCCAAACAAGAGATGAATTTTTTAAAACCTGATCTAGAATTTTATATTAATCAAATCCTCAGACCAACACAAACTCACTGCAAACATGTCAGTGTTGCACTTAATCAATTATTATTTTCTTGCTTTCTGAATGTTAAATGACATAGAGAAATGCTTAAAAAACCATGGGCGCCAGACCTAGACTGCATAGGACAGAATTTTTGCCCTAGCTGTACAAACTTCAGCAAATTAGTTAACATCTCTGTGCCTCTTTTCTTTCATCTATACAATGGGGACTATAAAAGAACTTTCTTCATAGGACATATGATGATTTACATGAATTAATATAAATAAAATACCTAGAGCAGTGTGTATCTCATAGTAGACACTATAAATGTTAGCAGGTGTTTGCTTAAATTTAACTTTTAAAAAATTAATGGTATTTGTGCCTTTTAACAAGAATAATTTGGATAAAAATCACATTCCATCTGTGAATCACTGAAGACAATTATAAAAAATTCTTTATAATGTTTATTAAATCAAATGTTTTTTCCCATGCTGTCTTCTAGCCAAAAAAATTTAGAACAGAGAGAATATTTGTTATTTTTTAAATGAAGAGAAAAAAATCAATCCATTTTGAACTAAAAAATATTTGTATTGCCCTACTTTATATTTTATAGCTTATAGTCACATTACTTATAAAAATCACTGCCATCATTTCATATTTAATTATAAAAACAAACTTCAAGTTTAAACATAATAACAAATAAGAGCTAACATTAATTAAATGGTTACCATGTGCCAAGATTAGATATCAAATTATCTAATCTTCAAAACAACCACACGAAATACCTATTATTGTTATTCCATTGTACAGGAAGAGCTCAGAGAAATTAAAAATATTTTCAAAGCTGCAGAAGTAAGATTTAAACATAGACAGACAGGCTCCAGAGCCTTCTCTCATAACCACCTTGCAAATTGCCTGGCTGTTCTTTGAGCTTCTGTTAGCTTAATGATCACACCAGGGAGGTATATGATATTCTATCAGGTCATGATTTTAAGATTAAAACTCCAGAATCTATCATTTCCTGCTAGGCTATTCCTGTAAGCTAGACAAGCTACTATCAGTTGATTCAGGATATCTAGAAATTTATCTTAAGGAAATAATTAGAAACGTGGTCAATGATTTACGCTAAGGCTATACATCAACTGGAAATTGCATAGGAAAATGCTTATGATGTAATGCTAAATGAAAAAAAAATCCAAATAATATATAGTATGTCCTTAACTATAACTAAAAATATGTGATTAGAAAAAAGCCTAGAAGTAGTATGTAGTAGATTTGATATTTACTATATGCCAAGGTCTTCTAAGGACTTCCCTCACAAAAGCCCTAAAAGGTAACTTCTATTGTTACTCCTATTTTATAGATAAGGAAATTGAAGCACAGTAAGGTCAACTAACTTCTAACTACAAAATGCTGATGAACGAAATTAAAGAGGATACAAACAAATAGAAAGACATCCCACACTCATGGATCAGAAGGATTAATATTGTTAAAATGACCATACTACCCAAAGCAGTCTATAGATCAATGCAATCTCTATCAAAATACCAATGACATTCTTCACAGAAACAGAAAAAAAAAATCCTAAAATTTAAATGGAATCACAAAAGACCCAAACAGCCAAAGTGATCCTAAGCAAAAAGAACAAAGCTGAAGGTATCACACTATCAGATTTCAAAGTATACTACAAAGTTGTAATAACCAAAACAGCATGGTACTGGCACAAAACGGACACACAGACCAATGGAACAGGATAGAGAACCCAGAAATTAATCCACATATCTAGAGCCAACTGATTTTTGACAAAGGTGCCAAGAACACTCATGGGGAAAGGACAATGTCTTCAATAAATGGTGCTGGGAAAACTGGATACCCATATGCAGAAGCATAAAACTAGACCCCCGCCTCTCACCCTACACAAAAATAACACAAAATGGATCAAAGACCTAAATGTAAGACCCAAAATGATAAAACTACTAGAAGAAAACATAGGAGAAATGCATCAGGACATTGGTGTGGGAAAAGATTTTATGACTAAGACCTCAAAAGCACAGGCAACAAAAGCAAACATAAACAAATGGGATTATATCAAACTAAACGGCTTCTGCATAGCAAAGGAAACAATCAGCAGAATGAAAGTTAAAAGACAATCTACAGATTGGGGGAAAATACTGCAAACTACTCACCTGATAGTGGATTAATATCCAGAATATACAAGAAACTTAAACATCTCAACGGAAAAAAAAATTGAATTAAAAAAATGAGCATCTGATCTGAACATTCAAACATTTCTCAAAAAAAGACATACAAATAGCCAAAAAATATATGAAAAAAATGTTTAACACCACTAATCATGAGGAAAATGCAGAGCAAAACCACAATGAGGTAACGTTTCACCTCAGATAGGATAGCTATTATCAAAAAGACAAAAAATGGCAGGGCAGGCAGCTCACATTTGTAATCCTAGCACTTTGGGATGCTGAGGCAGGAGGATCCCTTGAGGCGAGGAGTTCAAACAAGCCTGACAGCAGAACAAGAGCCCATATCTACAAAGAAATTTTTTAACCAGCTGGGCATGGTGGCACGTACCTGCATCCCAGCTACTCAGAAGGCTGAGGTAGACAAATTGCTTTGGGCCCAGGAGTTTGAGGTTGCTGTGAGCTATGATGACACCATTGCACTCTAGTCTGGGCAACAGAGTAAAAACCTGTCTCACAAAAAATAAGTAAATAAATAAATAACAGATGCTGACAAGGATGCAGAGAAAAGGGGATTTGTACACCTTGTTGGTGACAATATAAACCAGCATAGCCACTATGGAGAACAGTATGGAGGTTCCTCAAGAAAACTACAAATAGAACCGCCATGATTCAACAATCCCACTGCTGGGAATTTATCCAAAGGAAAGGAAATCATTACATTAAAGAGACATCTGTACCTCCCACTATTCACAATAGCCAAGATTTGGAATCAACCTAGGTGAATGAATAAAGAAAATGTGGTATAATATATATACACAATGGAATACCAGTCGGTCATAAAAAAGAATGAAATGCTGTCATTTGTGGCAACACGGATGGAACTGGAGGACATGTGTTAAGTGAAATAAGCCAGGCACAGAAAGTTAACCATCACATGTTCTAACTCATGTGGAAGCTAAAAAACAAGTTGATCTCATAGAAGTAAAAAGTAGAATAGTGGCTATCAGAGGCTGGAAAGGGTAGGGAGAAGACAGGGATAGGGAGAGATTTGTTAAAGGATACAAAATTACAGCTGGATAACAGGAATAATTTTTCATGTTCTGTATTACTAGAGGATGATTATAGTTAACAATAATATATTATATAGTTTCAAATAGCTAGGAAGAAGATATTGAATATTCCCAGCACGAAGAAATGATAAATGTTTTAGATGATGGATATGCTAATTACCCTGATCTGATACATTATATGTATCAAAATATTACTGTGTACTCCATGAATATGTACAGCTATTATTTGAAAAAACCTAAACAAGATACACAATAATAATTAGTAAAGACTTAAATCCAAGATCTGTTTGACTTCAGAGCCCACTCATTTCTTTACACAATTACCTCTAAGGGATGGGATTATGGATGTCTTTTTATTTGATTGGTTTTTAGTATTTTCAAAACCTATCTAATAAGTATGATTTGATTTTATAGTCAGGAAAAAACCATTACTGAAGGACAAAATTTTAGATCATGTATAAAATAAATGGTGAAAAGAACTGGTAAAGAAAAGGATACAAAGGCAAAAATACCACATTTGATAATAACAATTCCTAATAAGTTTCCATAACGTAACAGGTTATTACTTAGCACAGTCTTGCCCATTTTATCTTATTTGATCTGATCAATACTGATCTTATGAATCTACTTCCTCACCAAATCAAAAGTGAAGACATTAATATGCTATTTTAATTCACATTGCCTGCTGGCAATTCACAGTACACGTGAATATAAATTCCAGCCATCTCTTTGCCTAAAAGGAAGCTGTTCATGTCAACACATGGACACACAAGATCCACAGAGATGATCAGATCTCATTGCACCATACTGTGATCAATCTCCTCTTTCTACAAAGAAGCATCCTAAATAACCTGAAATAGTACTTTGGCCATTTCTTTTTGCATTATAAAAAGTGGATACAAACAGGCTTTTATAGATTTTCAGATCTTGCTTTGTGGTTTTTCTAGAAATAAGTTGTCTTCAAAAATAAAAATAACATTTTTCATACCAAGATTGAGTTCTCTGGAGATCTTTAGTGACCTAAAATTCTTAAAACTCTCTAAAGTCTTCCAGTTTTGGCAATACAGATTTATTTTTTAGGGTTAGAAGCCCTAAATCTCTCCCCTCCAAAATTCACTATCACCCACCCATCCCCCCATACTTATCATTTTCCCTTATCATATAAACAGTATCTTCCTCTTTCGTGTATTCTGAAATGACAGCATTCAAACGAATGAGATTCATGAGATGTCACACTTCTAACCCTCAAAATGGCAATTCTGAGTCTTGACTCGGTCCCTTCCCTAGAGGATAAGAATTGTGTATCAATGAGATACATACCTAAATTACTTAAATATTTGGCTAGTCTATATTGTCTAAAGCAAATATCTAAAGCAGAGGTAGACTGGTGATTCCAGGCCGAATATGTTTTGTTTCCAATTTTGAAAATTGGAGCCAACATTTAGATACTGGGAGAACTGACATAAAAATCAGAACCTATGCCAGCAGTTGCATTCTACATGGTTAAGTAAAACCATGGCTGTTCCTTTGGGACAAGGCCTGATCTCTGCCCAGCTCCACCTCACACAAGTATTAAAAAAAAAAAAAAAAAAGGTATTTTTTTTTTTGAACCATAGATAAATTTCTGAAGTTTATCTTAGAAATTTATAAGATAACATAGAAGTTTCATGTAAAACAAATTTCTATAAAAATAATGGTTTAGTGTGCTATGTACATTAAGAAAATCCAGTTTCATATCTGTAAAAATTATACAATAATAGACTCTCATATGCAAGTTGTGAGGCTGAATGACTTAACATTTAAATAACCCTTAGCTTAGCTATTTCACCATCATCATCACTATTGATCAGGCCTCCACATTAAAATCCCATCCCTCGAAAACATCAATGTCTTTCAAAGTCAAAAAGACAAAAACTAAACTCTTGAGCATGGCATTCAAGCCATTGGGCAACATGGCTTCAACCTACCTCGCTAGTCCCACTTTCTACCCATTCTACCACAGTAGCAGTAAACTCCACACTTACCAACGTTTTAGCATTCCCAAAACTTTCCAAGCACTTTCACCTTCTGGCCTTTGCTCCTGCTTTCTTATCAGCCCAAACTACCCACTCTCTTTCTAAACCTACCAGTATCAGCCTTCGAAATCAGGCAACAGTTGCAACACCTCTGTTGACACTTTTTATCAGGTGTCTCTGTTGAAAACAAGCAAATAAATGGCTTCCATGCTAGACTGTGAGCACTCAGGGAAGCAAGAACACTACCTTATTGATCACTATCATAGCATTTCTGACACCAGTTAGGCATTCAATAAATGCTTGTTTTACTGTACGTAACAATCGTTGGCCAGGCTCCAATTCCATTCAAAAGACATGTAGAGTCTTATGTGATATGATATAAATCCAGTTCTTTGCCACTTGTTTTAAAAAGTTAAAAGTCATTTCCAATGATCCTAAATTATGGCACTATAAGTTTGTTTAAACCCAAGAAAAGAAAATCCAATAGTATCAATATGTAAATATTAACATCAATTACAAATAGAAAAGCTGGGCAAAGAACTTAAAAAGGTAGTCCACACAAACAGAAAAACATATATACAATCATATTTATGATAGAATAAGTATATTTAAACAAAGGGAGATATCATTTTTCTCTTACCAGACTTTGTAAGGCTCAAAATTTTGTAAGGTACAATACAAGAAACAGCTTATTAAAGCCAGTCTTACTATCTGTTAATATGGATTGTGGCAACTTCTTTAGAGGCAAATTTGACAATATTCATTAAAATATTAGAAATAAATCCCCTTTGACTCAGCAAACTCACATTCAGGAATTTATTCAACACAAATACTTACTTGTGAAGGGAAGAGGAAGAAGCTATGATCAAAGATATGCATTAAGATGAAAATGAAATTAAGAAAACAATTCTATTTATAATCACATTTAAAAGAGTAAAATACTAATATATTTAATAAAAGAAGTATAAGAACTGTAAATTGAAAACTACAAAACATTATTTAAAAATTAAAGAAAACCTAAATAAATTAACAGACATCTGTGTTCATGGATCAGAAATTTAATTTTGTTAAGAAGGCAATACTCCACAAATTGATGTACAGATTCAATGAAATCCCTATAAAAATAGGGCA
Source organism: Avahi laniger (assembly GCA_963575035.1). NCBI lineage: Eukaryota > Metazoa > Chordata > Mammalia > Primates > Indriidae > Avahi > Avahi laniger. The sequence goes on along the minus strand of CAUYSK010004913.1, from coordinate 28,540 downwards.
TTTTGCAAAAGTTGACAAGCTTATCCCAAAATTGATATGGAAATTCAAGGGACTCAAAATAGCCAAAGATATTCATTAAAGCATTATTTGTAATAGAAAAGACTAGAAAATAATCGTGCGTTTCCATAAGGCATATACCCAATGAATTAGAGCACATCCATGTAACGAAATACTGTTATATGGATCTGTTATCTACTAAAAGGAGGAGCTAGAACTCCTGAATGTACACATTGCTACTGATATATTGTTTATTCAATCACTCAACAAATATTTGTTGAATACCCACAATGTGGGGCATTATGTGTTAAGTGAAAAACTCAAGGCAGAGAAATACATATGCTTCTATTCATGTGATTTTTTAAAATGAGGATATCTTCATACATATGTTGATAAATGCACAAAAAATTGCTGGAAGACTCCACAAGAAACTATTCATAGTAGTAACCTTTCGGGAGAGGGACTTACATTGTCACTATGTTTCCTTTTGTAATGCTTAAATGTTAAACATGTTCATAAATTCATTTTTCATTAAAAATAGTTAACATAAAACTGAATCATATATGTAAGCACAAAAGAAAAAATGTAGAGGGAAACAAAGTTGTGACAAAAAGAGAAATGTCAAAGAATGTTTCATGACAAAGATGTTCTGCCTTACTTGTAGTGTAAGTGTTCTATACTCAACGATAAAGTATGAGCTATATTTATAAAGACAATGAAACATTTTTGTATCTGTTTTCCTTAAATTTCTAAGTATCTGTTGGTTCAAGTCAAATGAATATTTTTTAGATCACATTTACTCTTGCTCAAATTCACATAAGAGCTTCGCAGACTGAGCCTTAATTGTCATATTAAAATGTTTTTTTGGCAAACACTGGACAATTATATTTTCCAAAGGATGAATTTGAGAAATGCATATCTCTGCATTCCCAAAGTATCTCATGTATTCCCTGCACACAGCAAGCCTTCCATAACTACTTCCTAGTTTATTTTGTTCAGCGGCTCAAGGGCACTTGTCTGTGCCATGCATGTATTCTTTTCAGTGCTCAGACCACTGCCACTTCAGCATATGTGGTTCTTAGCTGGAGGCATCTAGAAGTACAAGAGACAGCCAGGTGGGACACTCTACTGGATGTTCCAGTATAGAAAAGGATAGTCCTGCAGAATGAAGAACTGTCCCACTCCAAATGTCAATAGTGATCCTCAAACTTGAAAAAAAGTGAAGTCCCCAAAGACTACTACAGCCATGGCTTGCCACAGGCCACGTTACACTCACACTCTGTGTTTATGCGAATCGCTTGGTCATATCCACCCACTCCCTAACTTAAAGCAGGACACCGTGCAGAAGCCACTGATATTCTCGGTTTCAGCAGAACACAGATCTCGTTGCCACGGCAACTTGAAAGTAAGGCTGAGCAAATATAAAAGGTCTAGCTGGACTCCAACCTCCAATGGCTAAGCTGAATTATGCAGCTGCCAGTAGCAAGACAGAAATTACATTTTTGAGTAATGATCCACCTTATAGCAGTAAACATGAGTCCTTGAAAAGGTAGGTGCTCTGTGCTACAGGGTGTACATACCATTTTTATTACAGTACTGTCTGCAGTTAGATGTGAACCAAACAGATGCTTACCCAATACTACACAATAAAGGGAGATAAAATCACAGAGATAAATCAGGAGGCAATTTGAAATTTTCAGTGGGGACCTTCACTTGTACCTTCACTCTGATTTGAGTATTCTCTTACTAATCCCCTACCATGTTAGCCAAAACTAACATGACTATCTTTTTTGAACCAGAAATTAGAACCTCTGTTCTTGCAAAGGTTTTGTTTTTATTTGGGAATTTGCTTATATGAGCAAGTATTAGAACTAAACACATTATAATAAGATATAAAGTTCATCCACTTTATTTATTTTTAGCAAGTATTTATTGACCATCTACTATGCTCCAGGTACTGTTCTAGGCAATGGTGATACAGAGTGAAACAAAACAAACACAACATTCTACTCTCAGTGGGATGATCTTTGGGAGGGTGAAGGATAAATAAACTATGTAAAATATTAAAATTTGTTATGTACTATGGGGGGAAATAAGGCATAGAATAGAGGTAGAGCATTGCTACTTTAAACAGAGATGCCAGTGAAGGTCTCACTGAAAAGGTGACATTGGAGCAAAGAGTTGAAGGAGGTGAGGAATGAGTCACAGGGTTTCAGGCAAAAGGAAGACTGAGAGCAAAGAGAGTCTGCATAGTGCATGGAGGAACAGTCAGGAGCTCAGTGTTGTTGAAGAAGGAGGGAGGCAGACAAGGGCAGGAGAAAAGGTCAGTTTAGAGGATCGTTCTGGCTGCTACGCTGAGAATGGAGTGTAGTGGGCAAGACTGGAAGCAGGAAGACTAGTTACGATGCTTGTGCAGGAGGTCAGGCAAGAGACGGTGATGGCTTAGACCAGGATGCTATCATCAGAAGTGGCGGTGTAAGCAAATAAAATTACTTGTAAGTGCGAAAGTCTCAGAAAATGAGGATGAAATGAATTACCAGTGCACCTAATATTACCTAGTCTAATTATGTCTTCTTTTTTTTTAACTTTTTTTTTTTTCTGAGACAGAGTCTTGTTCTGTCTCCCGGGCCAGAGTGCAGTGGCATCATCATAGCTCACAGCAACCTCAAACTCCTGGGCTCAAGCAATCCTCCTGCCTCAGCCTCCCGAGTAGCTGGGACTACAGGCATGCACCACCATATCTGGCTAATTTTTCTATTTTTTTTCAGACATGGGGTGTTATTCCTGCTCAGGCTGATCTTGAACTCATGGCCTGAAGCCATCCTCCGCCTGGGCCTCCCACAGTGCTGGGATTACAGGCATGAGTCACCACTTTTTTTTGATATGTAATATTTGCAAATGTTTATGGCATGCAGTGCATGTGATATTTTGTTGCATGCACAGAATGCGGAATGATCAAGTCAGTGTATTTAGGATATCCATCACCTCAATTAGCCTTCTTGCCTCGGGCTCCACCTCAGCGCACTTTGACCTATTTCATTAAAAGCATATAAACAGGTCTGCTTACTGAAAGATCAAGGCCATTCAACTGAGAGAGCTTTTTCCACCTTGTTCACTTTCACCTCAATATCTCTGCCTCCCTCACCTTCGCCTCAACACTGCCTTTGTGTTCTAGAAAAATTAACATTTAAGTGTGAGCCAGAAAGAGGAAATGAAGACAGGTCAGATAGTCTAGGTCACTGGTCTAGGTGAGAGATACTGAGGGCAGCAGAAATAAAGAGGAGAGGACACATTACACACACATTTAACACGTAAATTAGCCTGAACCCAAAAGCCAGCCAGTAAGAGTAAGAGGAGAGCTAAGGATAACTGAGTTTTCTAGTTTCAGTGGCTGCTGTAGAGTGATGCCGTGACTGAAATGACTGGGTTAGCACAAGATGACCCAAGTTGGAGGACTGAGGATAACGAGTTTTGTACTAGAAATGCAGCACCTGGGACGTCTTTGGAATATTCAGGTGGAGACATCTAAGCTACAGTAGGAAATACAGTTTTGAAGCATACAGAATAAATCGGGATCAAGATAAATGGCAACACCGTTTCATCATTTGACCAAGAATGAAAGCCTGTAGTTCTGTCACTGTTTTTATGGTGCTTTTATGGCCCAATGCAGTGTGGTTTCCCAGGCTGGGAAGGATCAAAGCGCTGTTGTCCTCTTACTCCAGATTTAATGACATTTACCCAGGCATCTCAATCTCGGAATGATTCATCAACTTCAGAAGAGAAGAGCATAGGACAGCTGAGATGGCTGATCATTTTCTACCTGGAATTTTCTTTAAAACTAAGGGCTGCCAAACATCAGTGGAATGCTTTCTACTATGGGCTGTAAGCAACTCTGGCTAACTTTAGATTCCCCTCCTGTTTTGATATGTTCATGGTGACCTTTGGGGAATAATCTGAGATCTAGATTTTTTTAGAAAATATTATAAAGTTACTTCATAGTTTTGGAAGGAAATTGGTTTTGAAAGTTCTGCACATGCATACTTGAGCTCCGAGGCCAGGATTTATCTACATAGCATCCCACCCTCCCAGGGACTCCCTCACACCCTCCTTCTCTTCACCCGATATGTCCCACCCATCCCGAAGACCCATGTATTTCCCCTCCCCAATATCTTTCCTCTCTATCTACTGTCTGATTTCAAAGGCCCATATCTCACATCACTCACAAATACTGAGGGCACATTCAGTGTCACCCCCTTAACTGGTCTCCAGAGGACTGAAAACATGATCACGTTACTTCTCTTCTTAGGATCTTCCAGTGGCTCCCAGCAGCTGCACGAAGTCCAAATTCTTTAGCTTCACACAGCACACCAAGTCTTCATGACCTGGTCCATCTCCCCCGCCTCGTCGCTCTTGACATCCACTCAGGCAAACAACGTACTCAGGATCCCATCACAAACTCTTTCCTACCCCACTATCTTTACACAAATTGCTCCCTGCCATCACTCAACACCCATCATTCATATTCATCTCTGAGAACGCTGACGCCTTCCCTAACTCTCCAAGACGGAATTAACATTCTCACCTCCACCTCTATAACTTCACCCTCTATAGACCAGTTTAGGAGTCCTAGTGCCTGCTGACATTGCAAGACTAGCATCACTTACTCCCTCCTCCCTCCAGCCCCCTTAAATGCCTTCTCTCAGAGAGTGCACTGTCCTTAGCTCAGCGGCCAAAGACAGAAATCTGGACTTTGTCTCACACCACACTTTCAAACTATCCCATCCAGTTCATTTTAGTCCTCAATAGCTTAATGCTGACCTCTGTTCAGACACTCATCACTGCTGTTTTGTCTTCTGGTCTCCCTATCTCAAGTCTCACCTGATGATATCACGTCCCCACTCACAATTTTGATGGCACCATTATCACCGCTCCTCAGCACTGTCCAATCTTCCTTCCTCACCACCAACCAATCACCACAGCCTCTCAATTTACCTCCTAAATATCACTTGACTTTGAGTCTCTCCACACCCACTGCCATTTTCTAGCTGGGGCCACCGTCACCACTCACCTGGAGAGAGAATTTCCTAGGGTTTGACTATCTGCCTCCATGGCTCACAGGCTGCTCGCTGGCCTGTCTCGCACCACCTGCCTCACATTCTGGGCCTTCACACAGGCCACTCTCCTGCCTACAACTTTCTTACTCACCCTCTCCCCCTGGCTAACTCTTACTCATCCTTCAGGTCTCAGTTTCAATATGCACCCCCCGCCCCAAAATACTCCCATAAAACTGAACACTAGCTGCAAGTCCTAGGCAGAGCATTCAGGCAAGAGAAAGAAAGAAAGAGTAACCAAACTGGGAAAGAAGAGGTCAAACTATTGCTTTTTGCTGACGATATGATCTTATATCTAGAAAACCCCAAAGACTCCATCAAGAGACTACTGGAATTGAGAAATAAATTCAGCAAAGTCTCAGATTATAATATCAATGTATACGAATTAGTAGTAATTCTATACACTAATAACAGTCAAGCTGAGAGTCAAATCAAAGACTCAATACTATTCACAGTAGCTACAAAGAAAATAAAATACCTAGGTATATACTTAACTAAGGAGGTGAAAGATCTCTACAAACAGAACTACAAAACACTGAGGAAAGAAATTGCAAATGACACAAACAAATGGAAAAACATCATACTCATGGATTGGCAGAATCAACACTGTTAAAATGTCCATATGACCCAAAGTGATTTACAGATTCAATGCAATCCCCATCAAAAATACCAATGTCATATTTCACAGATCCAGAAAAAATAATTCTATGCTTTGTTTGGAATCATAAAAAGAGCCCAAATGACCAAAACAATCTTAAGCAAAAAGAAAAAATCTGGAGGCATCACATTACCAGACTTCAAACTATACTACATGGCTATAGTAACCAAAACAGCATGGTATTGGCACAAAAATAGAGACATAGACCAAATGAACAGAACAGAGAACCCAGATATAAAACCATTCACATACAGCCGACTAATCTTTGAGATAGACAACAATATACACTGAGGAAAAGAAGCCCTATTCAATAAATGGTGCTAGGAAAATCGGATAGCCACATGCAGAAGAATGAAACAGGATCCATATATCTCACCACTCACAAAAATTAATTCGAGATAGATAAAAGAGCTAAACATAAAAGCATGAAATCATAAGAATTTTAGAAGAAAATGTATAAAAAAAACTCTTCTAGATATTGGCCTAGACAAAGAATTTATGACTAAGATCCCAATGGCGATTACAGCAACCACAAAAATGAGTAAATGGAACTTGATCAAATCAAAAAGCTTCTGCACAGCTAAGGAAATGATCAACAGAACAAATAAACAACTTACAGAATGAGAGAAAATATTCGCAAGCTATACCCAATAAAAGGCTAATAACCAAAATCTACAAATAACTCAAGCAAATCAGCTAGAAAAAACCAAACAACCCTTTTAAAAAGTGGGCAAAAAACATGAACAGAAGTTTTTCAAAAGAAGATAGACAAATGGCCAATAAACATATAAAAAATGTTCAATGTCACCAATCATCAGGGAAATGCAAATTAAAGTCACAATGATATATCACCTTACCTCAGTTAGAATGGTTTTTATTAAAAAGTCCAAAAACAGATGCTGGCATGGATGCAGATAGAAAGGAATGTTTATACACTGCTAGTGGGGCTGCAAATTAGTACAACATCTATGGAAAATAGTATGGAGATTCCTCAAAGAACTAAAAGCAGACCTACCATTTGATCCAGCAATCCCACTACCAGGTATTTACCCAAAGGAAAAGAAATCATTTTATGAAAAGGACACCTGTATTCAAATGTTTATTGCAGCACAATTCACAATTGCAAAGATGTGGAATCACCCCAAGTGCCCATCAATTCATAAGTGGATTAACAAAATGTGTACATGTATACCATGGAATACTACTCAGCCATGAAGAAGGATGGATTAAGGCCCTCTGCAACAATTTGGATGGAACTAGAGACCACTATCATAAGTATCTAAAGAATTGGAAAAAAAACACCCCATGTACTGGCTATTAAATTGGAACTAACCAATGAGCGCACATGTGCACAGAGGGAAGTAAAACTCTGCGGAAATAAGTAGGGGTGGGGGAGGAGAGGATGGGTGAAAATCTACCTAACAGGCACAATGAATAATATGTGGGTGATGGGCACACTCACACATTACAAAAGTGATTCATATAACCAAAAACATTTGTACCTCCATAATATTTTGGAATTAAAAAAAAAACTGAACACTTCCTACCACTCTACTCTCCCCCTCCTTCCATGAGTAGGAAATGCTTCTTCCCCATCCTGAGGTCTCCCTCCTATGGGGAGCTCAGTTAGTGTAACTCCAGATTTCTGCCCCCTTAGTCAACCTGCCCTTTCAGAAACAGTTGATTTGGCTGTTTTGAGATAAATTTTGAGAACCATCGGGCATGAGCAGTGAGACTAGCTGCCCTCGAGCACAGGGTTCTACCCTCTTCCTGAGGAGGTAAGTCTGCCTAATACAGGAAAGTCCAGTTAACAGGCCCCGTTGGTTCTCACAAGTCCTAATAAAAATGATACTTTAGGCTCTATATTTACTCTTGTTTTTCAGACTGGAATAAAAGAGATGCTATTTATTTTGGACTCCTCTGAGATCAAGAACAACCCATCCTAATACATACCATATTATACTATGGTGTCGTTAGACTGTAAGCTTCCTGAGAACAGGAATCAGCTCTCCTTCATGTCCTCACATCCCTAGCACAGTGGCTAGCACCTGGTAAATGCTCAATTTGCTATATAAATAAGGGAAGCCAATCATGCCCACCCGGGTCCCCAGTAACCTCATCAGTTGCATCTCCATCCACCTCTCTTTGCCCCTATACTTCACAAACTCCGTAATAATACCAAACCACTTGAATTTTTAGAAATAGCCATGCTCCTTCACTTCTTGATACACATTATTCCTTAGGTCTAGATTACCTCTGGGGCCTCGTGGATTCCAATTCCTGTTTCAAAAGTAAGCTCTAGGAGCTACCTCCTTTATGAAGCCTTCCCTGCCTCTTCTAGACATACAGTTTTGTTCATATATGCATTGAAATACACATGCATTTTTACAGTCTATTGATGTCTTGTGGTGATTCATTGGACTCATTTTTCCGACATTTTTTTAAATGTGAACCATAGTAAGAAATTTGCTTTATATAGCAACACAGTATACATATTCATTCATGTAACAGATATTATTAATACATGGTTATTCTGTACCAGGTACTGTTCTAGGGATAAATGGTGAACAAACTAGATGAAAATCCTTGCCTCCATGGGGTTTATATTCTAGAATTTTTAATTGGATAAAGAAATACTTAGGCTTTCTAAATAGAAAATAAATAAATAAAAACAAAGAAAACATAAACAAGAAAAAATATCCAGTTGGTTTTATACTTCTTCCTAATAATATTCAATGTCACAAGACAATGAAACAATGTTTACTATACTCTAAGGGAAAAATAAATGTGAAACATCCAAGTAAAATTATGCTACCCATCCTTTCACCAGAAAAAATGCCAGGAATGATGCTCACCAATGTTCTGGGTGGTCAGTCTGAAGTCATGTTTTACTGTGTTTTTTTGGTTTCTATGTTTTTTTAAAATTTAACTGTATTGCTTGAATTACCATTGGCCAGGAATCATTAGTCTGGTTAATACTCTTGATAAAAACAAACAGAAAGGGAGAATGGCAGTGTGCATCACCGTTATCAAAGAATGAATGTACAAAAGGATGAATGGCAAATTTTTTAAAGTTTCACAAAGTAAACAGCTTCACTACATGTGATGAACTCAGATATAGCCTATTCTATTCCAATTTATTTTTTAAAATTTATTTTGCTACACTAAATTGATTTCAAAGCCCACTCATTGATTATTACCTATGGCTTGAAAAACACACATGAGACTGTTAGCACATTGAAGGTAGGGATGTCTTTCAACTATGGTCCCCAAAAAATGCCCAACACTTAGTAGGCATTTAATTAGCACTTTTTGATAAACAACTGAATGACTGTTTTCCTCATCAGAACTGAGAGTAACTTGAGAACAAAGTTCATAGTTTTTAAATCTTTGTATCCCCAGGGCATAGCACAGGGCCAGGCATAAATAAATATTTACTGAATTAGCTGAAGCCTACTAGCTAACAGCACACCTTAAGGTAGCACTTCACAAATAGGTTTTATGAGAGATGAAACATTTCTCTTGGTTCTTAGTAACAAAAGTATTGAAATTAGGGGTTTTAATTATAATAACTTGTATTTGCCCACAAAAACATAATGTTCCCTGGAACAATCTCCCACTTCACTTCAAAGATGTTAAGACTTTTCTTCTCCCAGGGATTCAAACCCCAGCCTCCATGTGCCAGGAAGAACACAAACCACACTAACAGGTGTCTCTCTTGCCTCCAAACTCCCATCCTCAAAACTTCCATTTTTATTAAGCAAAGGAATATCAATATTGTCAGATTGCACTGAATTTTTAAGCGAGTTCATTTTCTCTCTCTCAAACTGTATATTTGTCTAATGGTGTCAGAAGAGCGGGGATGTGGTTTGTGTGACCTTATTATTACAATCCTAATCATTTGTGGTTAAAAAAAATAATCTCTGAAGACTTTTCTACCTTACAAATCTGTTGTAGGTTTCAAGCGGGAAAGTTCTTTGAGAATAGGATTCTTTTACAGCGACCTATACATAGTCTTTACAGGAAGAGAAAAATATCAGGAAAACCCTAGTAGCCATGAACGAATCTCACTTTTTAAAAGAAAATCCTCTTACTTGAGAGAATCACCATACCAGTTTTTTATATTCACATTTAGAACTATTGCTGCCTGTATTAAAAACAAAACAAATTACAACATCAACAACAAAAAACCATGGTTACCAGCTCTATCAAATAGAAAGTTTTTTCACAGTTGACATATTAATTTATTTACCTGGCTAAAGAAATTCTTTTTGGTTTATTAAGATTTTTATATTTAGTTGGAGGGAGAGCCTGTCTTGCATATGGCTTCTTTTTGTTTTTCTTTCTCTTTCTTCCCCTTCCTAGCTGTCTTCACCTGCATATTTTACTTCAATTATGGGTTCGGTTGAGAGATGTTGACAAAACAAAACTACAGAAGTGTGGAGGAGACAGAGGTGGAAGCCAATGTCCTCTCCCAGCTTTTTCTCTGGGAGTCTACAGACAGCTGAAGTTTTTGTTTTTTTTTTTTTCATTTTTATGTGAATTTGTTTGCATTGCTGTTTAATCCCACACCTAATACATAAATGGATTTTCCTTATTTAAAAAAAAAGAAAAAAACTTCCAGTAAGGCCGGTGCTCCCTCCAGGGCCCACTCCCCCGACCCTGGCCTCTCTCCCACTCAAGGGGCCGCCGTGCTATATCCTTCCCTGCCGCTACCTATTTACACACAACCTTGAAACTTGCAAAAATGTGAAAACTTCGAAAACCAAGTGCCCTCCCTATCCCCTCTACATACACTAGGATTCAATCTGGGGGCGAAACCTGACCCCATCTCCTCCGCCCCCCCAACCTCCGCTTAGCGCGCGCCCAGGAACCTAGAGCTCCTCGCTCCCCGAGCCCCGGGTCGCCCGGTCCTCTCTCCTTGCGCCCCGAGACCTTCTGTCCTCTCTCCCTGCGCCCCGGGACGCCTGTCCTCCGCGCGCGCTCGGCCGCCTTACCCGCCGAGGACTGAGGCAGGGCAGCCAGGACCGCCGGGCAAAGACACCCCAGCCCAGCAGCGCCATATTGGGCCTCCGAACTCGGGCCGGAAGAGCGCGGGACGCAGGAAAGGGCAGAAAGAAAATCGTGCCCGGGCTGGGCCGCCGGCCAGGACCAGTGGCGCCACCCCCACCCCGCTCGCAGGTTCGGGCCCGCGGGCGCTGCCTGCTCGGCCTTGCCGTTGCTTTTTACCGCTTTCTAGGCCCGGAGTGTTTAGTGGGTCAGGACAACACTTTCGCTGTCCTTGTGTGGGTGGACGACGCCCTGCGCCCTACAAGAGTTTGCAAATTGCAGCCACAGGCGACATACACTGCCCACCGAGTGCTAATACCTTTTTCAGTAATTTATATTTATTTCTTAAGTGAGTGTTTAAATTTGCGGTTGGTGTGGCGCCACATCACATATTATCAGAATAATAATATCTTGCATTTCAACCGCGGCCTCACTTTTCCTAAGGCGAAGTGGCGGAAATCAAACGCCAAGGGCGGCTTCCGAGAGCTTTGGCTTTTCGCAGGACACGCCGCCCCCTGTCGCCCAGATGCAGCGTGGCTTCGGTCGTTCCAGCCTTGGCTTTCCTCTCAAAAAAGTTAGTATTAATGCATTGAGTGAAAACACAGACCTTTATTACATCGTTCTCCATCGCAGTGTAATATGCCTGTTGATACAGTGCATCAGCTCAGAACAGATTTCTTTCCTCACTCGTAAACTGTGAATATTCATACCTTATTCAGTATCATTATGAAGATAAAGAAGATGCGTGTGAAGCCCCAAGCTCAGGCTGGTAATAGGTGACACTGAAAGTTTACTATGTGCCTGGCATTTTCCAAGTGCTGAAAAAGAAAGAAAGCAGCCCCTGACATTCAGAACCTGTCCTGGGACTCACAGGTAGACCACATTAATCTCCTAAACATAAGCCAGCTCACTGAATACCAACCTCAGACAAGGTTACTCTGCAATCATAATAGGGTGAGGCAAAGCGAGTCAACTTCATAATTTTGCCTAAGCACAGACAAAAACAAGTTTATGGTGTCTCCCACAAAATAACAAACGCTACATCTCCCAAGGAAAATGAGTACCTATTTATTTACCAATTACAGCTTTAACCTCATTCTAGTCTCCGCTACCTGTAGACCCAGTCTCCCCTCACTACAGTTAAGATTTATGAAGATTGTCATTCACAGAATTGCCCACGCTTTCTCACAGCAGCCAATATGGGGTGAACCCCCATTTCCTTAGACCTTCCCCCAAATCATCTAAAGTCCAAATCCTTTAAATTTTTCTAACACCCTCTTACTGAGACTCCCCATGATTTTTCATTGGTTTATGTCTTCCCTTACTACAAAAAATAATAAACCCAACTGGTTCAACTGCAGGTGTGCCCCTGGTGGTCTTTGGTAGCAGAGCCTTGACAGTGCCCTTAAAGTATTAATTCATTGTCTTAGTTTGGGTTCCCCTGAAGCAGACCCTGAAACCAGGATCCAGTGCTAGTAGCTCACTTAAGAACTTTGGGAAGCACTGGTAGGAAAGGAAAGGCATGCAGTACAGGCTAAGTTATCCAGCCAGCTTGCAGTCTGGGTGAAGATGGAGAACATCCCTCAGAGAAATTCCACCCAAGGAATGAGGAAGCTACGGTATTTGCACACCAAGGCCCATGCCAATGGTTGAGGGCTGATGGAGGTGGGGTGCGAAGTTCCTTTACCTTTGCCATATCCTACTGTCTAGAAGTGAGTCAAAGGTCCCATCCATACTCAGGGGAAGGGTATTATGCAGGATGGGAATGCCAGAGAGTGCGGCTCATGGGGACATCTTAGAATCTGCCCATCACAATCACTACACTATACACAGGACAGAAAGGAGGCTGCAACAGTTTTAGATAGACCCACATCTACCATTTGTTGGAGGGAAATAGCTGTATAATACACTTAGGCAGGCTGGACTTTGGGTTCAGCTTTACTATTGGTTCCCCAAGCTGGGTACAGAGCAGAGAGTTAGAACTTCAAGTGAACAAGCCAGCTAGGGAAAATAGAACTATGGTAGACCAAATATCAGAGAGGCCTCCCCAAAGGCCTCTGTAAGACCTGGGACACTTCTCCTGATCCTGAGATGACTAAGGTTGAATTCCCCACAATTCCCACAATCATAGAGAGATGGATAGGGGCTGGCAGAGGGATTTAGATAAAATAGGGTGATATTACCTTCATCTTTGAATATGTAGTTGAGAATATAATATATACCCACTATACGTGTCTTGGATGTAATAGAAAAAAATGGTTATGTTAAATATTTTAAAATTGTGAATGGTTCTTGACATCAAAGTGCCCAAAAACATAACATGGCTTCTGCTGTCCCATCTAATGGTTCAACTGCAGTGTCTGACAGACTCCTACATGCCAGCAACGGCTGCTCCTCACACCCCTATCCTCCCCCTTCACATCACCACCTTGTATGGCTGCCTCAGACCCCCATAATCAGGGGTCAGCTTGGATGTGATTTTCTCAGGGAAAGCTTGACTTTTATGCTATTTTGGATCTTCCTACTGGGGAAGCAAGCATCCAAGTGTGGTGGTATCTGAAGCTCATACACTTTGGGGAGCCCTATCTAAGAAGCAGAATACAAAATTAGGTGCAAAAATGAATATGAATTTCAACTGCAAAAAAATTATAATAAGTTAAAAATTTCAAAAAGTTCACAGTACCATAAATTTCACACAATCCATAAAAATAAGGTATTTATTATTTAAAATTACTTAAATGTTTAACACACTTCAATTTTTAATTTCCTCCTACCTTTTTGGCTGCATTCTCTTTGACCATCTTTTCACATATCAAAGATATTATAAGCACACATCTTATAAGCACAAGATAGTATAGGACTCATCTATCTCTTAATACCACCTCTGGACATACATGTCACAGGATAGAAAGTATATTGCTGGAAGATGGTACTACACCAAGACAACCAGCATTGACTTAACTCAACACTGAAGTGGTAACAAACCACACAAGTATTACTTAATTAATCAAAGTCAAACCTATCCACAGTTCAACTTAGCAGATCCCAAAACTGCTGGTGACCATTCCAACATCATCCAACATGAGAGGAAGTTTGAGGAACAGAAGCAGGAATGGAAAGAGAGTTATTTTAAACACTGCTGTTAAGTATCTCACTTTTGCAAATTTTACTTTAAAAAAAAAAGGCCCCAAGGCTTTAAAAGAGTTGTACAAGGGAAGGGCCCTGAAATTTACTAGTTTCAGGTAAATTCATTTCTTCCCTGGCTATATGTTTCCACAGAGCACCAAATTTCCCTTTGTGGCTCTTATTAAAATCACAATTGCATCCTTATATATTAGAGGTTGACGGGTGGGGTGCATGCGTTTTTTTAATTTACCATTCTTTTGTTCCCCATATCCAGCACAATCCCTGGTGCATAGTGAGGCCTCAGGGAGCTTTGTTGAATGAAGTACTGAGACTGTTGCCATTTTCTAATGGCAGTACCACAAAAATAATTTAGAGGCAAACTTGTAGCATTGATAGGAGCTACTAAGGAGTAGACTAGGGGCATGAAAGAAAAAGGCCATTCCTAATGCAATGAGTTACAGTATTTCAAATAGTTGAGGGCCACGAAGTCTGACTTTAGTGCCTGAAGATATATGTATTTCTCATAAAAGCTAATATTTCTCAACTTTTTTCTGTGTCAGACTGTGCTCAGCACCTCTGTACACATTTCACTAATCCTCATAAACACTTATGAGGTTTATACTATAGTCATCAAAATTTAGGAAACTGAGGCACAAAGCAGTGAGGCAAACTGTCCAGCTAATATATAACAGCAACGGAATCTGAACCCGGCCCTGTCTGGCTCTAGGGCCCACACTCTCAGCCACTGCATTCTAATCTTTGCTAGTGGGGTAGAGACCTAGGAGTCAGCTTGCTAGGGTTCATAAATTCATAAAATAAAGTACCCCAAGGGAGAACAAAAATGGGGATAAACCTACAAAATGCTTTGCTCAAAGTACAGTTGTCTACAAATTACACTTAGTGCTGTTTGATATATTTTTCTTAAAGAGTTTTACCAACATTCAGTGTCCAAAACATGAAGTTATGGTTGAGCAAAATTAAGGCTCACAGTTCCTGTCCCAGGGGAAGAGGTTTAAGAGGGCGATGAGTCCCATCTAGCTTGGCATCGTAAAAGCATATCTAAATTAAGAATAAGAGGCTTGGCTAGGTGCAGTGATTCACGCCTGTAATCCTAGCACTTTGGGAGGCCAAGGCTGGAGGATGACTTGAGGCCAGGAGTTCAAGACCAGCCTGGGCAATATAATAAGACCCCATCCCTTAAAAAAAAAAAAAGAGGCTTAATTCTCCCTGTTGAAAATAAAGGAAGAGGTTTCCCCTCCTCCTCCCTTTTCTTAGAGAATTCGTTTTATAAAACTTACTGTAAATTCTTTCTTTATGTCTTTGAAATATATGTAAATCTTTTTTAAAAAGGCTAAGTAAGCCTCCTGGCAGCCTTTCAACCCAAGAATGTCTCTCTAAGGACCTGAGAGCCATACTTTGAGAAGTAATTATCAAAGAAGATAGCGCCCCTATCTCCTAGTTTCTGTGAGATAGTAGAAGCCTAACTTTATCTGTTCACCTGGCTCAAAGTTGCAAACCTACCTCTTGTCATAAAGATATAAGAAGTTTTTCTTTTGAATCAAGGCAATTAGCTAATATAGATGGTCACCTCAATTACCAAATGAATTTAGAATGAACTATATCTGACAATTGGTGCTGTTAAGACCTCTTACTTGAGGACTAGTTACTGTTTTTTTTTTTTTTTTTTTGAAGCAAGGTCTCACTATGTTGCCCAGGCTGGACTGGAACTTTTGGGCTTAAGCGATCATCCTGTCTCAGCCTCCCTGCGTAGCTGGGACAATGGGCATGTGCCGCCACACTCAGATAGTTAATGTTAATCTTGAAAACGTATGAAATCTGCTTGCCTATATAAAGGGCCAGATTTCCTTTTGTCTTCACAATCTCTTTAGCTGATGGCCTGTGATTCCGGTTTAATACTTATTCAATAATAAAGTTGTTTCCTTTCCCTTCTGTCTTTGTGAAGAGGTTTTCTGGAGTGGCAGAACATTTTGTTTTTAACTAGGTTTCCCAGTAGCAATAAACTGCAAGCAAACCCCTTGGTGCCCAGCCCTAAAGCCATGTAGTTACACCAGCATATCCTGCTGGAGTAATAAGGGACCACATCTTTCAGAAATGGCCTGAGGGTTGTTTAGCACTGTTTTGGAAAGGAATAAAGTAACTGAGAAATTATTTGACTGGTTTTTGTCTCACTACTGAAGAGTATCGGTAAGGCCCACCTGAAAGGGAGAGCCATGCTTACTTCTGGTGGGAGGTTCCACATATGTGACCAGTGATGTCCTTAAAGGTACAAGTCTGAGTCTGAGAAAATGGTGCTACTTGACAATGCTCCTCTATGTTTTTTTCTTTTACTTTTTTTCTAGAGGCGGCAGTCTCACTGTTACCCAGGCTGACTTTGAACTCCTGGATTCAAGCAATCCTCCGAAGTAGCTGGGACTCCAGGAACACACCACCACGCTCAGCACCTCTGGTTGTTGATCCAGCAATCACTCCCCAGGCTGCACATTACAGGGATTGCTCAAGAGTTGTGCTCGGAGAACAAAGTCAATTCTGGGGCTGAAAAGATCCAAAGAGAGCTGCACTGAGAAGCAGATGACCTGATTATATTGTTCTTGTCATGACTTTGTTATCAAAAGTTCGGTATTTGCCCCCAAGGCTGAATCAGTGAGAACAAAGAACAAGGACAAGTGGTTTGAGGAAAGGGAAAGAGAGGATTATTAATTTGCCAGCAAAGGAGGAGGACAGTAGACTAGTGTCTCAAAGGACCACCATCCTGTCTTTAAACAGAAAAACAGGGCGTTTTAAAAGTTGGGGGAGGGTTGGCGGTTGGGCTTGGATCTTCGTGACCAATGCTACACATCATGGCTTTGGGCTATTGTTGTTTAACTAAAATTGGTGGTTTCGATGGACCTTATCTCCAGTGGCAATGATCTTATGACTTTTGGACAATTCTGTTCAGCCATCTCCCAGGGTTTAAGATACTAGAAATCAAACAGCAAAGATTATTTTTCTACCCCTTTGATTACCAGCCTCGGGAAGGCATGTAGGTTTTAATTTCCAGAAAGGTTGGGGGTTTTAAAGAGACAACCCACAAAACATTTTCTTGCCCTTTTTCAGACCTTTACCTCTTTTACAACTCTACTACAAATTGGCTTTCTGCTGCTGCTGGGCAAATTAATTTTCATTAGCTTGATTTTTCTCTTACATAAAATTATGATGTTAGTATAAATTATTCCTAAGATCACTTGTAGTTCTAGAAATCTGTGGTTTTACAAATAAACTAGAGTTGGCAGAATTGTTATAGACCACCTGCTATGGTACTAAGGAGGTTGTTGTGAAATGCTGTTAAGATAAAATAACTGATCGATATGTCTTTTTTTTTTTTTAGAATATTAGCTCTTATGTATCTTTGGTGTTTGACTACTTCATCTAATTTACACGTTTTATTTTATTTATTAATTTTTATTTTTTTGATTTCCTGACTGACAAAGGATAATTTACACATTTTAGATAAGTAGTAAGCTTTAGATTTTCAAAGTGCTTGGCAATCATCAATTAGCTTCTTAAATCACTTCTGCAAGGGAGGCTTGACCATGATCCCATTATATTAGCTTATTTGTTCTCATTCTCTAAAGTCAAATCTTACACTCTGCAATTTTGGGACTCACATTCTTTTATCTTTCAATCTTTTTATAAATAAATTAGGATCAAACAGCCATTATGATTCAAGTAATCCATTGATGCTTTGATTAATCTACACAGATTAACCTTACATATACGGTTATTAATATATTAACATTTCCATAGAAAGATGAAACTAGTAAGACACATAGAAGTTAAATTATTTATTCCAGTAAAATATAAAATCATTGTAATAAAATCATTGTAGTAAAGTAGAATTAGCATCGATATAAAAATAGAACTCATTGTTCCTTATTGTCAGAATCCTAAAGACGCACTGGAATCAACACCTGCTCTCCACCTGCTTCTCATTCACCCATACCCCTTCCACCATCACAGCTGCAACAGAAATAAAAGCTGGAAAGAACGGTGAAAGAGAATCAAAGAATAGTTAAGTTAAACAAAGAGTTATGTGTCTGCCGTATATTCATCACTATAATAAATATTACAAATTTTAAAAAATGATTTACACAGTAGAAACACAAAAATGACTTTGACACTGCCCCTACCCTCAAGGAATTAAAAAGGAAGAAAAGGAAACTAATATTTGTTTAACATCTACTATGTATGTAGTACAGTATCTCATTTAATTCTGACAATACTACAGCAAGGTAGCTATTATTTTAGTCCACATATAGATAAGAAGAGACTGAGTTGCCTTTATTGGCTATCCCTTATATAATCTTGAAAGAATTAAATCCTATCTCCACTAAACCTATACTTCAACTTAACATGAGTTAGAAATTAATGGCAGGGTTAATGGAATCTTTGGGGAGGACAAGATAGTCTTTTAAATGTTTTTAAGATAAGGTGAAGGAACCAAAGAGAGAAAGTGAAGACAGGTAGGAGAAAAGGGTAACTGATAAAGAAAAACCCTGAGGGAAATGTGGGGAAATGGGTTTAAGCAGAAATGGAGGAATTGATCCTGAACTCAAAGATCAAATCATATCCTGAAGCCAGAGATAAGAAGGCAAGGATGAGGTGTGGGTATAGATTTTAAAAGAAATTTGTCTTGCCATAGGGACAGAGGCAGAGTAAGGTCAGAAATTGTAAGAAGGTTCTTGCATCAATTTCCTCAGTAAAATATGATACCATACTCTTAGAAGGAAGGCAGGAGATCATTAGACCTGAGGAGTTTGGCAAAGCTGTGAAATAACTCTTCAGAGTTATTGAGAATGAATTACCTTATAAGTAGGAAAAGGTACTGATGAATTGTATTCCGCAGTTCAACTGATTAGAGTTTATGAGTTACTATTGGCTCCATATTTTGGAAGACAGACAGATTTTACCCAGGCACCTCGGTAGTGGAGGTTGTTGTAGGATTGACTCATGCTTCAGGGTTTCTTAGGGCTTCCTAGACGAGAGAGCTATAGAGCTGGGAGGGAAAGCTGAGAGATCTGAGAGTAAAAGTAGTTCTGAGAGCTACTCCTACTACTGAGAGCTGAGCTGAGAGCAAAGGTTATCAAGCTACAGATGCTGGTGTCCAGCCTGGATATGAAGGAGGATGGAAGGGGCCTGACACCTGCGTAAAGTGGAGGGATTGTGTGGCCGGAGACCTGGATGAAGCCAAACAGCAATGCACTGTGAGTGGGCACACAAGGAAGTGAGAAGCTCCAGGTGGAAAGTAGGATAATAAAGGTGGGGAAGGTTCTGGTGATGTGAAGATCTAAAGTGTGGCCATCCAAGAGGGTAGGGTGTGTGAAGTAGAAATGAAAGTCACAGGAGCTGAGACAATCAAAGAAAGGTGAGCCGAGTGTGCATAATGGGTTTTTCAGTGTATCTTACAATAACTTGAGAATGATAGCAGGAGTTGGGATGGAACAAAACACTCTCACCTAGGTGACAATGTCCTCAATGAATATGGGCAAGTGACGTGGACATGCCTGCAACTAATAATAATAAAAGGAGGTCTAGAGGGTAGGTAGTCCCACAAAATGATCCTGACCAAGGAGAGATTTTGCAAGGCAGGGAAGTGTAATACATTAAAATGGAAAGTAAAGGTTTAGAGGGAAGTAGTAACCCTATTGGCCCATAGATGTTACGGATATCAGTAGAAGAGATATTTGAGCAAACTATCTTAGAACCTTCAAGGGAAGCTGTGGTCTAGGGTGAGAGCTATGTTTCATTTAGGGCAAGATGTAGAGGTAAGTTTCTGTCAAGCCCCTGAAGACCTAGGAGGGTTTGTTTATAACAGAACAGAGATAAGAGGAGATGCTAGCAAGCTACATGAAACAGAGACTAGGGAGCTATAAGCAAACCAATTTGCTACTGATCTCAAACTCTATTTGCATCATTCCCCCTCTTTTTAATTTTTCTGGGCTCTGATTATCAGATTTGTTTTGTTGCCAAGCAACAGAGAGAAATCACAGGGTCTCAGCTTTTCCTTATCTATCTGCCACTGCCATATTTCCTCCTAGCATCAGAGAGACAGGGCTAAGTTATAGCATAACACAGCTGGGCCTGATAAGGGACGGAAGTGACTTCACCCTGGGGCAGCTGTAGGACCTAGCCAACATGTAACTACAGGAACAAGGACAGTGCTTATGGGTCTGTATTCTGAGGATGCTGAGCAAAAGGTGAATGGAAAATAAATTTAGGTGAAGAAGAGTTTATTGATTTGGGAGCACTCTTCAGAGAGAGGGGATTTAACACCCTGGCAAAGACCCTGGGAAACATTGCTATCATGCTTCCGCCATGACCCTTAGAAGCTTGAGGAAAAGTGGTATCCCACACTAAGAGAAGTAGAAATGTCAGATTTGCCACAGCAGATAGCAGAAGTCAGAATAAAAATGCTCGGAGAAGTAAGTATGTTGGAGTGACTATACCATGTAATGCTGAAAACCCCACTAGATATCAAAGTTCCAATTCAGATGCTCCATTTATTGAAGTGATGAATTCTCTGGTGAGAAGGGGACCAGCATCACTGAGAAGCTGAGTGGTAGCTCTGCTCTGTAGGTCATGGTTAATAATAAAAGATGCTGCTATGGGATTGAGTTCATAGATTGTAATGATGATAATAGAATACTGAAATAATGGAGGCCAAACGATGGCATTTAACCATCAGTAAGCTACAATTATCCTAATGTAGCAAGATTGGAGTGGCAGCCAGAGCTCTTGACCTAGAGAGAGCTTAAAGGATGGTAAATAGAATAAATCATCCCTATGGGGAAAGCCAGAAGCTAGCCAACAGGGTACAATCAATCTATACAATGAAAAGATACCAAGGATGGATGACATAAGGCACAGAGCAGCAGCCTCAATAAAAAGCCAGTCTCTTCCCGTTTCCTGTCTTGAGCCAGTTTACCAATCTGGACCCCATTGAGTGATGGAGAAGCAGGAGGAGGGCCCTTGCCACACCATGGTGAGGAAAAGGAAGTCATATGGTAATGAATTTCCCTACCCCCATCCCACCCCCAGTCCTTCCCTTAAGGGACCTATGGCCATTCACTTAGAAAATCATACACTGACAAGAAGTGAATGCCCAAACATTTGAGGTCTGTTGGACATGATCATTATCAATACCCATGAACCCAAAATATTATGGCCTCCAGTTGAAGTGGAGGTATTCAGGAGCGAGATAGTTAATGGAGTCCTTGTCCAGGTCTGGTTGGTCCACTGAGCACACAAACCTATGTGGTGGTCATTTCCCTAGTTCCCAAATATATACTTGGAATGGACGTACTTGTTTCTTTGTACAATATATTAGTTCCTCGATCTAGAGGTAAGAGCTATCAAAGTGGAATAGGCCAACAGGTAGACTCTGATATTGCACAGCTATGATGGTAAATAAAATACAGTGTAGGGAAATGGTAGATGTTAGTGCCGTTTTTGGTTCCCTTCATATCTCCATTTAATTTGCCATACTTGCCCTGCAAAAGCCCAACAGCTCCTGGAGAATGAACAGTAGACTGCTGTAACTCAACCAAGTAATAATCTCAATTAAAGCTGCTGTAGCAGATGCAAAATCTTTATAAGAGCAGAGCAACATGACCTCAGGTAACTGGTTTGTTAGGTGATTGATAATGATGAACGTGTTCTTTCCTAACCTTATCAGAAAGTAAAATCCAAAAGTGTTCATATTCAAGTGGAACAAATAATAAAAAATATTTACAGTGTTGCCCCAGCACTATGATGTCTCTTCTTAACCTCTGTCAGAATACAGTCCTAAGAGACCTGAACTATCTAAACATTCCACGGAACATCCAACTGGCCTACTACATTGATGGCATCATGCTAATCAAATTGGATGAGCAAGGATTGGCAAACATGTTGGGGGCCTTGGTGAGATATGTATACACCAGAGCGTAGAAAAGAATTCCTACAAATTATTGAGAATAGATCACATCAGTGCAATTTAGGAATTCTGTGATCCAGAGCAGACTTTTTTGTGTTTTCTTTAAGTAAGATCTGCCTATTTCTCAATCATGTTTTCTTCTAAAATATTTATTATTTTACTTTCATATTTAGATTATGATCCATATGGTAGAGGATCAGCCTTCATTTCTTATGTAATGTTAACTGGTATTCCTGGAATCATTTATTGGGGGGGGCTTTATTACTCTGTAGTATCATCTTTAAAAAATGAAATTACCCTATGTGTCCACCTTTTTTAGGTTCCTCTATTCTGACCCATGTGCCCATTTTCTATCCTTGTGCCAACAGAACACTGACTTAATATTATAACTTTATAATAGACCTTGATATTTGGTAGTTTAAGTACTCCAGCTTTGCTATTCAAAATGGCATTGGTTGTTCTAGGCCTTTGCATTTCCACATAGATTTAGAATTTGCTTATCAATTTCCTCTCAAAAAAGCATTTGAGGCCGGGCGCGGTGGCTCACGCCTGTAATCCTAGCTCTCTGGGAGGCCAAGGCGGGCGGATCGTTAGAGCTCAGGAGTTTGAAACCAGCTTGAGTAAGAGCGAGACCCCGTCTCTACTAAAAATAGAAAGAAATTAATTGGACAACTAAAAATATATAGAAAAAACTAGCCGGGCATGGTGGCACATGTCTGTAGTCCCAGCTACTCGGGAGGCTAAGGCAGAAGGATTGCTTGAGCCCAGGAGTGTGACGTTGCTGTGAGCTAGGCTGACGCCACGGCACTCACTCCAGCCCCGTCAAAAGAGTGAGACTCTGTCTCAAAAAAAAACCAAAAAAACCAAAACACAATTATCTGTTTAAACACAGAGTATCTTAGAGCTTTTGTTTTAAGATGTGAGTAGAACCATAAAAATTCCTTCTGGATCAAATCCTCGCCTTGTAGCAGACATTGTTGACACTGTTCCTTGCCCACTTAAAAGCCATTTACCTCCTTTCTTCTTGTTAGCAGCCCTGCATGTGTGCTTAAGTTTGGATAAATAGCCTTTGGCTTTCTGGAAGGTCAGCCCAGCCCTTGGCTGAGATGTTGGCCTAAATCCAATCCTTTTGTGGCACAATAGATTACCCTTCAGCAAATATTCCCCCAACCCATGATACCTGTGAGAAGAGTATACTTTCCTGCTCCTTTGATTTTGAACTTGGAATATGTGCAACAGTAAGGGTGTGCCAATGCTAAGCCTAGGCTTGTGCCTCTGGGAGCTTCTAACCTCTGCCATGATAAGACATGCTTTGGGTGTCTCAGGTCACAAAAGAATGAGAGGCACATGGAGCAGCTTCCCTGGCTGACCTGCCAAAACTTGCTTCCTAAAGCAGAGCCCTCCCAGCTGACCTGGACACATAAGAAATAAGCAAGTATTGTTGCATGTGGCTGAGATGATTTTGTGGTTGTTTGTTCTACTGACTGATACACCTGCCTGTGAGATAGTGGAAAAAATTGGCTGGGAAGCTTCTAGGAAATAGTTTTTCTCTCTGGTAAGAGAAAGAAACCTTCATGAAGATAAACTCTCTGCTCAGTGTCACATCCTGATTTTGAATGAAGTAGCAGCTTTTGACCATGAGCAGAAGGCCACCAGCCTCAAATCAATGAACCAATACCAACAGCCATCTTCCTTCATTTCTTGCAAAGTGACAAGAATAAATTCCTATTTGTTTAAAACACGATTTGTTTGACACCTGCAGCTGAATGTATTCGAATACTTGTCAATATTGAAACCCAGCACTATTTTAAGAATTTTTAGTTTTTATGACACAAGCTAACATATTTGACAATTCCCAGAATTATTTCTGATTTATGATCAGGTGTTGTGTATTACGTTTTTACTCGTGACTTCACTGGCTCATTCAGTGAGCATTGCTTGCTCATTCAACTGATACCCAAGCATTTAGGATGTCTCTTTAGGAAATCATATTCCCTATAGCTTCATTTCTTTCAGGGAATCTTCCTTCACTTTCAGGTGCACCTTCTGCTCACACTGCAATATTCCATGAATAGTGAAGATTACTTCTTGAATCTTTTTGATATGGCCACTTTCCAAGGATTTTCATGGTTTTTCCTGCCTTTTTATCACAGCTGGGCCAAAGAAATATAAAAGTGAGATTCTGTGCATATTATAAGAGGATCAGAAACAAACACCTTTCCATTGACTCTTCATTTCAGAGCTAAACTTATGCCACCAAGAAAGAGGGCAGATGCTAAAGCAAGACTGCCAAGTTCAGGGCCCAGGTATCCCACTTCCCAGCTTCAGGAATATGGGAGTGTCTTAGCTCAGGCTGCTATAACAAAATATCACAGACTGGGTGGCTCAGACAACAGACATTTATTTCTCATGGTTCTGGAGGCTGGTAAGTTCAAGATCAAGCTCCCTTCCTGGCTTGCAGATGGCCACCTTCTCACTGTGTCCTCATAAGGTGGAGGGGGAACCCTGGTCCCTCTTTCTCTTCTTGTAAGGACATTAGTCCTATCATGGGGACTTCACCCTCATGAGCTCATCTAAACCTAATCACCTCCTAGAGACCCACCTCCAGATACCAGCACGTTGGGGGTTAGGGCTTCAACATAAAAATTTGGTGGAGACACAAACATTCAGCCCATAACAGGAGGGTTATTTAACATGTATTTACCTCATAGATGAGAATGGAGATATTGATAGCATAGTATCATAGTATTGTTGGGAAGCTTAAATGAGTTAATATATATAAAGTGCCTAGAGTGGTACATAGTATGCAACAGTTATATAAGAATAGACCGATTTTGCTGTTTATATAAAAACTTAGAATTCTAAAGTATCAGGAAGGGGCAGATGGCACAGTGGGGGTGTCGGTGAAATGGGACACTCTGACTAATACATGGCTTTTGGAATAATAGGATTATAGGGTCAGTGACCCAATGAAATGCTTAAATACCCTGTATAGTATTCTCATCGTGTGAGCCTATTTTTCTTAAGACTTCTAATAGAGAGCTCATTCCTTCCTGAAGTTGTTCATTCTATTGAAAAATTCATATTTCTGTAGCTTCTACTTATTGGTCCTAATTTTTACTTTTTAGAAAAGTAGATTAAGTCTAATCTTTCTTAAATATGCCAGCCCTTTGAATATTTTTGTGGCATTATTTTTCCTCCCCCATCCGTCCCTTCTGCCATAGATTCTTTCCAGGGTTGATGGATCGAACACATGTGCCAGCTCATCTATGACACAGCACCTCCACTTTGGCCACACAGCCCAGTTTGCTCAGGTCCCTTGTGTGGATGCAACACTGCAGCTCACAGCACACAGGGAAGTCTCAGCCTCTCTCTTGTTGTAGAAATGATATTTCTGTTGATGCAGCCTATACATTCAAGAATCCATCTGGCAGCCTCATTAACTCATTCCGCATTTACTTTCCCTGTGCCTGAGCTGCTCCTAAACTCCAAATTCCCTTTCTGTATTCATCCACCTGGCAGCGAAACTCTGATGCAGACTCTTGTTTTTATTGTTATTACATTTCATCCATTAGATGCAGCCCATCACTTTCACCTGTCTAGCTCTTTTTGTATCCTGATTCTGTCACCCTCTGTGTTTTCCATCCCGCTTAGATCGCTGTCACCTGAAAATTTGATAAGCTTGTCTACTATTTCTTCTTTCAATAGACCTTAATACAACTACGGAATAGCCCAGGGCATGCCACCAAAAACCTGTCCAAACTCTTATTGATCCATTAGTCAGGATCCGTTAGTATAAAATTTTAACAAGCTTCAAATTGTGCTTATCTATTTATGAGGATTTCACAAGGCACTTTGTCAAATGTAGAAACACCAGATCTACAACATCTAAAAGTCCCAGAACTCTATCCTTATTAACAACAACAAAAACAACAAAAGGAAACACCACTGTTTGAAAACATAATCGTCAGTATTGATCTTTTAAATGTTTATAAAGTTGCATTGATAATCCATTGTTAAGTTCTACATGTCACTTCTTTTTTTTATCTAATCCGCTTTTTTTGAAAATTTGAATATGTTTGGAAAGTATTTTCATAGCCAAGGACCTAAAATTCACATCCCCATCCATTGTGTATTTGAATACGCCTGGGCATGTTCGAGGGCTGACTCGACTGGCCCACCGGATGCCTATTTGCATGAAGACTTTTCAGGAGCTGTATTAGAAGGTCAATGACTTGGCATAATGAGAGTAATACCCTGCTCCAGAATCAAGACTATACGTCTTTGTGAAACTGAAGCCTCCCCTTATTCAGCTAAGCAGTACTCCAAGTGGGAATGGAATATACCCCAAGGACAGAAAGAATTACAATGCATGAATTTTTTCTGTAGATAATGACTGGATAAAAGGGATAATTTTCTATTATAACAGGATGTGTGTTGCTTGAATTCCCTTTTTGTTCCAGAGACCAAGGGGAGAAATCATAGATTTCAGTCCTGGCTCTACCACTTAATAGCTGTGCCACGGGATCTGTTTTTAGAGAACCATTGCTACTCCCTAGTGAAAAATACCTTTTTGTAAATTCTTACAATTTTTTAAAATGACCTTGAGTCAAGATTGTTTGAGAATTCCTAGTGTTCCTACTCTAGCTTTTTTGTTTTATATATCTTACCTCTTTCTACCATAGAGTTTATTTGAAATTATAGGATCCAAATTAAATCTCTAGACATTCCCTTCTCAAGTTATATTCCATTATAGATTTTTTCCTGAGTTTAAAATATGTTTTTCCTAAGTCCTTAGCACATATTTGACCATATTCAGCTTTTCCTTTGCTGATAATCACTTCTTCTAAGTGTCCAAAATAGTTTTCACTCACTAAAAGAGGTTCTTACACTACAAACTAAGATTCTAATTTTCCTTATTTTTGTGAGCAGTGCCTCTTGTTCTAACAGACTGATTTCTATGAATTAAGGTTTAACTTCATTTTGGATTCCAGTCATGAATTCTTCTTCCTCTCTTGGTATCACCCACGAGGTCTCATTTACCCTACTATTTCATGAAAACACCATCACCCACGTTCTAAACATTGGTATGCAGATATACCAATGTCTTTTTCAGCATTGAATCTCATTGCTGTACCAACGTTTTAAGTGTGAAATCGTATGCATCTCTTCTTCTAATAGTTAACATTGTATTCTCTCTAGTAATTAGATTATGGGTGTTTCTATTAGATTTTTTTTGCAGTCAGTTTTAATTTAATTTCTTTTGAAATGTTCAACTAGACTTCAAGAAAACTCATTTTTTGGTCCAAACTGAGGATATACATTGTTTCCTCATTCTTAAATCTTAAGTTATGTCTAGAAATCTGTATGTCATTCTTTGACATTATATAGTCAGTCATTTATTTTCTCTTTTCTTATAAAATGACAACTTTCAGTACTATTTAGCAAACACTGACTATGTCTAAGTCCCTCAACCTCCTGTCTCAAAGGGGTGGGGAGCCTGCAGCCTCAAGGCCACATGTGGTCCCCCAGATCCCCAAATGCAGCCCCTCCGCAGAATCCAAACTTCACAGAAGAAAATCCTTGTATTAAAAGTATTTGTTCCATAAAATTTGGATTCAGTCAAAAGGCACATTCAAGGATCCGGAAGGCCACATGTGGCTGCAGGTTCCCCACCATCCCTACCCTTCTCTTTACCACAGTAACAGGAAGACTGCAAAACACATTTCCCAGAATCCTTTGCCAGCTGCATCCAAGGGGAGGCAGGACAATTGAAAGTTGGAGGAAAGAAGCTGTGTTTTTATGCCTTCTGCTTGCACCAGTGGTAGTGCCAGCAGCGGCGGTCAAATAAGCAACAGCAGGAACAGCAGGGACAGCAACAGTGGTGACAGTAACATCACCAGTTTTGGCAAGAACACGGAAGCAAGGGTGTCTGGTGAGGTACCTGAGGTGCTGCTCAGGCAGCGTTATTCCAAAGGAAGCTGCTCCATGTCATGGTGTCCATGGGCTATGAGTAAAGTCATTTTCCCTTTTGTCCTCCAGCTCTAGGTGTGATTGTAGTTTAGTGTAACTGCCAATCCTCGAATAACCTAATCTTCCATGTGGTATGCCCTAGAATGCATTTCATCATGTCCAGGAAAAACATTCAAGGAAGACTCAATTGACAACCTCAATTGTCCACATACAACTGTTATCTCTTGGTAGAGAATCTTTTCAATCTCTCAGATCCAGTGAAAGCTTCCGTGGTATTTGCTGCAGACGCTTGTTTGTGCCATGTTTATTTCCCGGAAGGTTTGTGTTCACATTATAGGAAAAAAATTGCAAGCCTTTTGTGTCTGTTGAGCCCCTCCTTTCTAATATTAGGCATTTATGATTCTATTCATCACTCTTACTTACTTCCCTCTTATCTTCACCTTAGTCTCCTAAGAATTTTGAATTTGTGGTTTTCTTTTGAGTTTCTTCTTTCATTTTCTCTAAGAGCTCATCTGATTTGCTGGCATTCAGATAAGCTGGCATTCAGAAGGAGGATTCTAAAGAAAGAAATCAAGTGAGTAGTAATAATGCTATCACAGAGGAAGGGATGAGGTCAGTGCATGCAATAGTCTTATGCCACGGGTTCATTACTAT
>CAUYSK010004912.1:0-10617 GCA_963575035.1 Avahi laniger | reverse complement strand
GTTATTTGATTTTTTCTTGTTGATTTTTTTGAGTTCTAGATAGATTCTGGTTATCAGCCCTTTATCAGATGTGTAGAGAGCAAATATTTTTTCCCATTCTGTGGGCTGTCTATTCACTCTAATGATAGTTTCCTTGGCAGTACTATGCTCAATTTTTAAGAGTATTATGAAAAGTCTTAATTAATCATTCTGAATCTTATAAATCATTTGGATCACATTGTAGATATATGTACCTACATATGAAAAACACATATGATTAGTGATGAGAAATATTTTCTTTCTCATGAATGTATGGCTAGAGGAGTTCAGAGTACAGGGTTGGTCCTTTTCCAAAACCATTCAGTACTATCTAATTTCCCATCTATACAGTTTGTCCCTAAGTGACATTTTAAAAGCAGCTGTAACTTTATGGTTGTTTATGTTTAGTGACTGTAGAATGACTGTCTAAGAGAAGTAAAACAAATCTTTGCTGTGTGTTCCATGTCTGGTACACAAGCAGTATTACGTTTGTACTTTTAAACAACTTCTAATGTCATCCTATCTGATTTGTATGCTGCACACCCTTTTTAAGATTTTTTAAAATCTCATCTAGAGAAACTGCAAGTCATTTAAGTTTCCTTAACAGCATGTAATGTATATAAATCTTGTTAGTATGCAGTGCACTACAGAGTGGAGAGTGGCATTAAAACTGTTCTGTTGCACAGTCATGCATTGAGGAAGGCTTCGAGATCTGAAGATAAACTGTGTGCTTCGTGAATCCACTTCATTTGAAAGTGTCTGGAAATAATTTTACTTACAAGGGCAGTCCTTTCACATACTATAGAAACCAGGTGAGTTCTTGCTCAGCAGGTGGAAATCTGTGTACCAGGATGAAATAAAGCTTTATATTTTGCATCCTCTCTGATAAATGCAATAGAAGAAGAACACATCGGGCTTTGTGGGAGACTTAATTTTTGGTTGTTATTCAGGTGAACAGAGATCTTTGAAATTGCAGTATCAAGAGCACAGTCACAGGACTGTCCTGTTGGGAATAAGAACATCACTTTAACCAGCCAAGAATCCTGACTTTCTAGGTGTAGGATGATAAAACACTAGTGCATCACACTGAGAGCTTTATGCTGGCACTTGGTACAAGAAGACAGGTGGGGCAGAAGGTGACTGTCCTCAGCAGATCTCTAGTGCTGGGTCGCCTTTCTCATCCATATGGCCCATACCCGAAGTATGTGACTTCCTTGTGAGCAAGTCAGCCTCTTGCATGCATTCAGGAGATCTATGGACAGCCTCAGAGGCTCCAAGTTTCAGCTCCTTTCCTACTGCAAGAAATGAGGAAGCTCCATACACTACAGTTATTTTTTAAAAGACTGTAATAAGTTACAGTTATAGGTCATGGTAGTTTTTTTCTATAGTGTTATTACCATTATTATCTTCTACTGCAGTAAAAATTGATTGTTGAGATGAGCAGTGTGAGAAACCCTGAAATTCAGGCAGCAGGACTAAATCTCCCATCTAGATAACTAAAAGGAAGGAAGGAAGGAAGGAAGGAAGGAAGGAAGGAAGGAAGGAAGGAAGGAAGGGAGGGAAAAAAGAGTATATTAACCTACTAATCCTCTTCCTCCTTTGTGACTTTTCAGCAAATTTTCTGAATGTCTGTGGATGTACCACAAATACATCCTTTAAATTGAAGCTACTACTTTTTTAATAAATCTTAAATCTGTGACCATCTGTCACCTGTCTTGGTCATCTCTAACCATATCTACATTACTGCTATAATTATAATATCTTCATACATAGCTCCACATGTAAAATTTGTGCTTGCAGAAAAGTGGCTAAATATTGTTTGGATACGTGTTTGGGAAAGCAGATAAATCTGAAGAGGCAAATATTTTTGAGCCACAGACTGTGTTAACAGAGAATATAGCTGGTGGTTAAAACAGGGAATAGTAAGGAGGAATCCTTCAGTTTTCTAACCTCAAGGTACAGTGCTTTCCAAACTCCGTAGATAATGAGACATGTTTTTAAATGTTTTAAGACAGAGATTTTAAGATACTATAAAATATTTTTAAAACAACAGTAAACTAGATTCTTATACAGTTGTTACGAAGTTTAAAAATTTGATATTATCAAAATAACATTCTGTGTTTTTTCATCTCTTTATTGCATATCAGTTTTTTAGTATGATCCTTGTGCTTAATCAAGTAGACTTACGAACACTTAAAATCCTCATTGACTTTAGGAGGTATTTTGCATCCTTCTAAAATCACAAGAGCATCAGCAGTGTTTGGACCAAGTGTCTTGTGATATTGGCTCTATTCCATCTTGAGATGTGGCCACTCTCCCCTCCATATTGAGATATATTTCATGATCATTAATAATGCATCATCCACATACCATTTCTAGAAATATTTTTTATTTATAGCTTAGCTTCTTCCTTCCCTACCTCCAATTGCCAGAGAGGAGCCCTCAGAGCCTCCTGTCCCATTTTTACCTTCCTTCCCTCCCATCATAGGCATCGTCCTTCACAAGACTTTCTGAAAACTGATAAACAGATCAGTCCTGCTCCTCCATGAATCAGAGTCTCCATAGAGTGCACACGAATTTCTCTGCATCAGGCTTTGAGTACACTGCCTTACAGCTGTCCTAAAAAGTAGACGTAGGATGCTGGTGGAGGTCTAGTTCGCTTCATTATCAGTGCAAGAGTCTGACTGTGTGATGCCACAGACTGAAAGAAGCACATGATGTTAAGGGACCCTGAACATATTTTTTCTTTTTATGTGTACACTTCATATTAAAAATGGTCTTTTTGCTAACTGCTTTCATCTTCAAATATTTCATTTTCATTGAGTCATTTTCAACTAAGAATGTCAATTATATTTATAGTTTCTTTCATCATTCAGTGTATGCAATATCAGACCACTCATATAGTTTATACAGGATTGATTTACTTGAATTTTTCTCTCTTCCTCTACCCTCTGGACCTTCTTGCCCTAGTTCCATGTGTGAACTACACACACACACACACACACACACATACATATTTTGGTAAACTGAAGAATGTGCACTGTTAAGAAGGGAGACCAGTGAGAAAGTGACAAATACATAGGGATAACAAGTAAGGAGGAAACCGTGCTATGTCTGGCTACTTTGTAACCTTATTTATATTGATTTAAAAATGCATCTTTGCAAAAGCCTTTTTCCTTTGCTCCTTTGCCTGCTAAACTGAACAAGAAGGAGAAACCAATGATAGACAGAGTGTTACGCAGAGAGCAGACGGTAGCAATTTAGTAAATATTACAGTGTCAGTTTTATTTCATTTATACAATTTATTTCATTGAGAAATGTTGGGTAAAATAGATTTCCAAAACAAACGTTATGACTTATATTCTCCTAGGGTGAACAGACTGCATTTCTCATAAGCTGAGGCTGCAGATCTCTTCAAAGGAAAATTATGGGGGTTGATATTACAAACCTCCTCGGTAGCTTTTGGGTGTAGATTTTGAGGTGGGGAGACTAGAATGCTTGAATAAAATGGAATAGTTGTATAACAAAAACTATAATTTCTAGCCACATTTTGTTTAAGTTAGGGAAATTCTTAACATTCAAATTTTTTATTGGAAAGTTTCTTTGGCAGATTACGTGATTATCAATTTTAGGGGAATTGTTTTGAATTTAATAATTATGTAATGCTTCAGAGGAAGGTCATTTTTTAATCTATTACATGGTATTCTATTATACTGTATTCTTCATCCTAATGTGCAGTACAACTGTCTTTATATTTTTTTGTAAGTATTGGTGCAGAAAGGGAAAAAATTACTTTTTTATATGGCTAAGATATAAAAAAAGAACTTGTCTATAAGTAGCAGAGCAAAATGGGAGACGCAGAAAGTGGTGCAGGTCACTCTAATGAGTGCAAACAGATGACTGCAGTCTCCATTCTTAGACATAATTCTGATTTAAGATCCAGTCATTTTGTCTGGCTTGAATTTTAATTATATTCTGTTAATTAAAAACAAGATAAGCCCAAGAAGAGGTTTCAGACTCTTTTCTTCCTCATTTCTTCTCCAAGGGTGAAGCTTATCCCCATCTCCCTCGCCCTAGGTCCCTGTGTCTCTTCTGTGATGACGTTCAACATTTGAAGGAGGAGTACTAGCCCACCCAGGGGAGGAGCTTCTGATTCATTTCAATGTGTAGAGAAATTTCCATGAAAGGAAAAGGAGAAATCTCAACAGCTTACTCCAAGCGGGGAAAAAAACCCACAAAAACCCAAGCTTTAAGAAAATTCAGGTGTCTTGGGGTGACGTAGATTTTCAGACCATTGCTGATGGTGTTAGAATTGTATTTGCTTACATTATGGAAGTTCACATTATTATCACTTTGAATTTACAGAATTTAATGGTATTTCTAGGTGACAAAAGTATAGGAGAATCCTTGTCACTCTAAAGAGGAATAATACTATGTTTAAGTAAATCTACTTTTCTTCCAAGAAAATGCACAGAAGAAACTTCGCATCTTGCATCTAGTAGGCACTCAATAAATATGAAAGAATGAATCAGTGTTCCAGGAGCACATCATCAAAAAGCTAATGTGTTCTCAAAATTCTCTCAAATAACAGGGCAATAATATATTGAAGTGTGGATATAAGTATTAATAATTCTTTTGTTTATCTTTAATCATACATATATGTATATGTGCACTTAGGGTTTTATACTCTATTACCCATGATTGGGCATGATTGCTTATGCTGTGTATCAAGAAACTAGTTTAAAATTCTCAAAATGTTTATATCTTATATGGAAGGCAAAAATTGGAGATTTAAATTAATTTGTTCAGTAGCAGTAAATGACAATTAATAATATGCAAATTTTGTATATTCCTTTCTAGCTTTGTGAGTAGGAACGAAAGTTACTTTACACATGGCACATTATGAACTGAAGGGGGAAAAAAGGAAAAGAAAACATCTCCTGAAAGAAGTTTCTCTTACCAAAAGTTTTCCTAGTGTTATTTTTATAGCCGAGTGAGAGAGAATTTACAGGGAGCTGAAATCATTGAAGCTAATTAGTTGAATGGCCCTATTATTTATCCAGGGACACGTAGTACAATAATTGCTATTGCAGGTTTGAAGCATCTCAGGGATATTAATTCCAGAGCTTTCATGTCATCTCAGTACAGTAAAACTTCCTAATGGCACCCTGAAGGTGCATAATCTCATTTTAAAACTACTTTTTCTTATTTTTTCTGAAGGAACTGGCAGAATCTCCTTCCATAAAAGCTGAAAAAGGGGAAGAACTCATAATATTTTCCTCATAAGAAAGCAGTTATATTTTCTTCTTATTATTTTTTTTTTACCGTGTGACCTTTCCTGCCTTCTGATGAGGGGTTTGCTATGGCACTTTATCAAAAGTTTATCTGAACTCTGCTCCTGTGCCTCCCCTTGGTGGCAGCCAAAGTATCTCTTGATCTCTCAGAGGGAGATAGGGAAGGTATGAGGTGGCGTTGGCTCTGGTCCTTCCATAGTCATCTAGAAGAAGAGGACTCATTACAGAACACAACAGGGTCCGGGTTGGTTGGGGAGAGATGAGTCTGGCACCTATGCCTGAGAAGTCTCCTGTAGCCATTCTATCCATACCTAATTTGGGTCCCCTTGGAGAAAACAACAGCCATAATATGATCTCTATAAAATCATACCAAGAAATGCCACTTGTGTACTTTTAGAAGGAAATGAAGCCATTGCTCATAAAACTGCTAGCACTGTCTTGAGTCAAGAGTAGTGTGGGTTGTTTGGGAAATATCCCACACTCATCTCTGGAAAACCATCTCAAGTCTCACATTTATCTTTCCTTCTTCCTCCTCCCTCCCCTTGCTATTTCATTCTTAGTCTGACCACTGCTTACAGACTCAAGTCTGACCCAGTAAAAATAATCCAGCCAAAGTTTTAAGAGTTAGACTCCTCAGTGTCCCAGCGAACTCTCGGAGTCAAGGGGACTTGCAGGAACCATTCCGTCCATGCCTCAGCCTTAGGCCTCTCTCCTTCTACTCTGATCTTGCGAATCTCCAAAGAGAGAGAGATTCGGAGCCTCCCCTTTATTAAGAGTTAGGATGGTTCACAACCTGAAACTACCATGCTTACTTCCTGTTGCAGTTCTTTAAGTGAGGAATGACCGAGGACCACAGTGGTATGTCCCTACTGGGGACCAGAATGATGTCACGCAATCCGTGGTCTTAAAACCTAAGCAACAATTTGTATCCACTTTTCAAGATCTGAAAAACAAATACAACTCTTACTATGCCATTAAACCCAAGAGAAGTTCTATAGCATCTACTCCAGCAATAAAGCAGCAGAGACCTCCAGGGAAGCTGATGCAATTAGGAAAACTTGACTTAAGTACAGTATATAGATCAAAGTTTCTCCCTTATATTAGCTGTGGTTGTAAGCAGCTGGATCTGTGTACATGCGCGCGCGCGTACACACACACACACACACACACACACAAACTCACACACGCTGTTTTAGAGTTCAGGCCATTTTTATCATAATATCTTAATTCTCTTACTAGGGTTTTCTTGAATTTGTTTTCAGATCCAATCAATGTACGCTTATTTGAAGAGCAGTACCATTTATTAAGGTCTTAGGTAGAACAAAATACTAAAATGATAATGCACTATTCTAGTATTCCTTCTCTTAGAGTTCATTGTGAGGATTGGTGCCTTTTCCCAGAAGCCATTGGCTACCTTCTCAGATACACATGTAAAATATGCAAAGTAACAGCTAGTTCATGGCTTATATCAAATCCAGGGCAAAAGAGCATCAGAAAATTCTACAGGGCTGCTCTGGGACCTCTTTCTTGCTAAAAACAGTACTCTTCCCTCATCTGACTTTTGGTCTCAAAAAGTGCTGCTGAGGGAGAAAACTGGGATTAAAATCAAGGACCCTGTCCTCCTGTCCTATAACAACTCAACAAACTAGGTCACTCGTGTGTGCTCTTCTCTTTGTTTCTCTCTCCCTCTCTCTTTCTCTCTCTCTCCCATTCTCTCTTACATATATTATTTACTCAAGAGTCTATACCAACCCTTTGGGGGCTGTTAGAATCTGTTTTATAGTTTGTTGGTCACTGACCTGATAAGTCATAATCGCTCAGAAAGAATCATCACAGTTTTATCAGGTGAGAGCAGCTACTGCACAGGCACAGTAAATTCTTAGGCTTAAAATCTGCACAGTTATTTTTTTTCGTAAGAAATGTTAAATGAATGCTTTATGTGTGCGTTGAAAGACTTGTCGGTTCTTATTTGGAACACAGCAATGGTGTTTTGCAAGAAAAAATTGCCAAGTGTTCAGAGAAAGAATCAAAAATTTTACGTGGTCCTTTGTATGTCTGACTTCGAAATCCTCCTAAATTCTCCATGTCTGTTTCCATTTGTAAGGAAAGGTAATTATTTTTGTTGAGTGTTTTGAGGTGAAACAATTAAGGTTCTAATATTTAAGGTCCTTTAGAAAATCCTAGCGCATACAGAATTTCATGTTTTAATCAATTTTATAGCTGAAATGCCTTTGAAAGCTATTATTTTGGAAAACCAAGAAAATCCAACCAAATATCTTAAATCACTAGGATGTCTATATCTTTTGCCCCAAGATGGACTTTTAAAAGTCATTAAAGATAAATAAAAACAACAATTCATTTCCAGGCCAAGCTTCTCTGTAGTAAAGTGGGGTTTTTTGATGTTTTTTTTTTTTTTCAAATTTTCTTCTTGTCTCTTTGAAATTGTAAACTTGTGACAAGTCTTTGCATAAGAATGCTGACAGACCCTTAACTATAACAATGTGAATGGTGCTACTTTCACTTTAATTTAACTTGATTTAAATGAAAACAATGTAGAATAAAAGAGGGTATACATTTGGAGGTGATTCTATATACTTGGTTTTAACCAATAGTCTTTATAAGTGTTCATTAAGAAACTCCACTAGGCATGTTTCCTGCTGCAGAATAGACTTTAACGGAAGAAATAAAGCTGTGAAGATTCCGTTTTCACTTTGTTTCTCGTAAAGACAGTCAGGATCCAACATAAACAACAATTTACACCCAGCATTTATTCTGGAAATTACAGTATCGTGCAGTTAACGCACACAGATAAATAATGTTTTATGGGATGCTGTGGAGTCCTTTCAGGGTAGCGGATGTTTAACCGAATTAAAGGATTTTGAGAACGCAAAGCTCTCATTTTAAGCAGGTTTAAACACTTAATATCACAAAACAGAAGCTCAGAGGAGCTGGCCCAAATATATTTTTAATGCACAGTTATTTTATTTTCATGATTTCCCATTTTGGTTTTATTACCATTTGGCACCTTCCATTTATACTAAGTTACTTGTCTCCCAGGCTGTCTCCCTCAGGACTTGCTTTGCTTTATGGTGACATTTCTTAATTCACTTTTTAATCCCCTATATATTTGCAGGTGTGGAAATATCAGAAATAGAACTATAATTCCTGATAGATGGAGTGATGTAACAGAGATGATTATAAAAATAAAGAATTATTATTTTAAATAAACAATGCCTACAGAACTTTTTTTTTAAGAAAAAGGATAAAATTGAGCATTTAGGTTCATTTTTGACCTTTCAGTCAGTGAAAAGGGCAGTTTAAAAAACTGTGGCAGCAAAAAAAACAAAAACAAATATCCCTCAAGTCATAATAGATTATAACAGTTTGGAGTCATTTTAATATAAAATATATTATAAAATTGGTAAATGAAACCCGATATAAATATTAGCAAAAGAAATCAAGGAATGCATATGTTAGAAAAGGCAGGAGATATTACGTGGCAGCGTCGGTGAAAGTGACTCTGTATAGGATGCTTCAGGTAAAAAGCAACAGCTCCAACCAGCAAGCTTTAGAAAATGCTCGTAACATCCTCTCTTATCCTTCTGAGCTGTAACAAATCTGTGTCATTTTCAAAAGATTGCTTCCTTTCCATGTTGTTAGGTGTACCCAGTCTCTTTTCTCACTTATGGGGCCTCTGTGCCCTCCCAAATAAGTAATATGTGTCAGCAACTATCAGGGAGCCATAATTTTTAGTAAAATTCAAATCATGATTTTAAATTTTACTAAAATTCTATTTTCTTAGTATAACCTCAGGAAAAAAATTGTAAAGTTTTAACTATTCTTTCATCCATATATTTTACATAAGGCACGATTTTCAATACTGTGATAGCATTAGTTTAGCTGTGGTTAAGGTTACGTTGGTATTGCTATTCTAAATCACATTTTTAGGCTTTTGAAATTTGACCTTTTAAATTCTAATGGGACTGAAGCTGAGTGAGTTAGACCAACTGAGTGTGATTAAACATACATAAAGCCATTTAAAAATCTGCTATTGGGGCCAGCCCAATAGTCTAATAAAACTATTAAGTCATTAAATATGAAATGTCCGATTTCAAATCAAAAGTGTAGTTTATTATGTCTCAAAGAAGAAGCAGTACAATTAATCAAAGTATGCACTTAAACTATCAACACGGTTTTGCCATCTTAACAGTAACTTGTTTATGCCAGCAGCGAAGAAGCCTGGAGAGCAAATGGCGATGAAATTGCGAAAGGCGTTTTCTAACAGTTTGTTGAGAATTGCATATTTTTCATTTCAAGAAGCAATCCAAAGCCTGAGAGAAGGGGTAGTCAGTTGGCGGAAGGTCTGATGAATACGGTAGATGACAGAGAGTTTCCAAGCCCAGCTTCTGTAATTTGAGCAGCGTTGTTTTTTGCGACATGTGGTCTTGCAAGAGGATTGGGCTGTCTCTATTGACCAATCTTGGCTGCTTATTCACAGGCGTCCTCATCATTTTGTCCAATGGGTTGCAGTAGACATCCGCTGTAATCGACTAACCAGGTTTCATGAAGCTGTGGTGGATAATACCAGCTCTGGACCACCAAACAGACACCATTAGCTTTTTTTGATGAATATTCAGTTTTGGACTGTGTTTTGGCACTTCATCTTCATCCAACCATTGTGCCAAATGCTTGTGATTATCAAAAAGCATTCATTTTTCATCACACATAACAACACAGTGTAGAAATGGTTCGCCTTTATGTTGTGACAGCAAAGAAAGGCAAGCTTTGAGATGATTTCTCCTCTGACACTTGTTTAATTCATGCAGCACTCACCTATCCAGCTTCTTTATCTTGTGGATTTGTTTCAAATGGTCCAGTATTGTTGGAACAGTAATGTCAAACCTTGCTGCTAATTCATATGCAGGTTGAGATGAATTTGCTTCCACTACGGCTTTCAGCTCATCATTATCCACCTTGGTCTCAGGTCGCCCTGGTGGCTCATTTTCAAGATTAAAATCACCAGAACAGAACTTCTCAAACCATCAATGTACTGTGCATTCATTAGCCACATCTTTCCCAAACACTTTGTTGATATTTCGAGCTGTTTGCACTGCTGCATTGGTTCCACAACAGAACTCATATTTGAAAATAACACAGATTTTTGACTTACCCATGGTTTCACAAAAATTGATGTAAAAAAAATTGGAAAGATAATCTCAAGTCAAAATGTGCATTTGAAAGACTGAGGATGTACCTTCACAATAAACATAAAACAAGAAGTGTCAAAGTGACATGTCAGCGATAT
>CAUYSK010004906.1:0-10139 GCA_963575035.1 Avahi laniger | reverse complement strand
CCAAGTGCCCATCAACTCATGAGTGGATTAATAAAATGTGGTATACGTGTACCATGGAACAATACTCAGCCATAAAAAAGATGAATTAATACCTTTTGCACCAACTTGGATGGAACTGGAGACTATTATCCTAAGTGAAGTTATCTTAGGAATGGAAAAACAAATACTACATGTACTTATAAGGGAGAGCTAAGCTATGGGTATACATGGTCACACAGAGTATTATAATAGATCTTGGAGACTCAGAAGAGGGTAGGTTTGGAGGAGGCTGAGATATCAAAAATTACCTATCAGGTACAATGTATACTACTCTGGTAACAGGTACACTAAAAGCCCTGACTTCATCACTATACAATTCATCCACATATCAAAATACCACTTGTGCCCCCTAAATCTATTGAAAAATCATACCCAATACACATTCTTTTGGACATCCAAAAATAAAAATAAAGAGAACAAAAAGAAAAAAATATCATGCTCATAGATTGGAAGAATCGATATTGTTAAAATGACCACACTACCCAAAGCATCTACTGATTCAATGCAATTCCTATCAAGCTGCTAATGTCATTTTTCACAGGATTAGAAAAAAATCCTAAAATTAATATATTTCAAAAAAGAGTCTGAATAGCCAAAGCAATCCTAAGCAAAAAGAATGAAGCTGGAGACATCACATTATCTGACTTCAAATTATACTGCAAGACCATAATGATCAAAACAGCATGGTACTGGTATAAAAATAGGCACATAGATCAACAGAAAAGAATAGAGAACCCAGAAATAAATCCACGTACTTACAGCCAACTAACTGATCTTTGACAAAGTCAGCAAAAACATACACTGGGAAAGGGCATACTATTTAATAAATTGTGCTGGGGAAATTGGATTATCATATGTAAAAGAATGAAACTGGCTCTCTATCTCTCACCATATACAAAAATTAACTAAAGTTAGATTAAAGATTTAAATGTAAGACCTGAAACTATAGAAACACTAGAAGAAAATCTAGGAAAAACTCTTCTGTGCATTGGTGTAGGCAAAGAATTCATGACTAAGATCTCAAAAGCACAAGCAGCAAAACCAAAAATAGACAAATGGACTTAAACAAAAAAGCTTCTGCACAGCAAAAGAAATAATCAACAGAGTGAACAGACAACCTGAATAGGATAAATTATTTGCAAATTATGCATCTGACAAAGGACTAAAATCCAGAATCTACAAGGAACTCAAACAACAACAACAAAATCAAATAACCCCATTAAAAAGTAGGCGTAGGCAAAGGACACAAAAACACATTTTTCAAAAGAAGATAAAAAATGGCCAACAAGCATATGAAAAATGCTCAACATCAGTAATCATCAGAGAAATGCAAATTAAAACCACAGTAAGATACCATCTTACACCAGTCAGAATAGCTACTATTAAAAACTCAAAAAATAACAGATGCACAGAGAAAAGGGAACACTCATACTCTGTTGGTGGGAATGTAAATTAATACAATCTTATGGAAAACAGCATGGAGATTTCTCAAAGAACTAAAACTACATCTACCATTTGATCCAGCAATCCCACTACTGAGTGTCTACTCCCTTGCCAAAAAAGCAATCATTATATCTAAAAGATACCTGCACTTGCATATTTATCACAGCACTACTCACAATAGTAAAGCTATCGAATCAGTTTAAGTGTCCATCAACAGATAATGACATAAAGAAAATGTGATATAGGATGGGCGTGGTGGCTCACGCCTGTAATCCTAGCTCTCTGGGAGGCCGAGGCAGGCGGATTGTTTGAACTCAAGAGTTCGAAACCAGCCTGAGCAAGAGTGAGACCTCGTCTCTACTAAAAATAAAAAGAAATTAATCAGACAACTAAAAATATTAAATAGAAAAAATTAGCCGGGCATGGTGGCGCATGCCTGTAGTCCCAGCTACTCGGGAGGCTGAGGCAGAAGGATTGCTTGAGCCCAGGAGTCTGAGGTTGCTGTGAGTTAGGCTAACGCCACGGCACTCACTCTAGCCACGGCAACGAAGTGAGACTCTGTCTCAAAAAAAAAAAAAAAAAAAGAAAAAGAAAATGTGGTATATATAAACCACAGAATATCACTCAGCCAATAAAAAGAATGAAATCATGTCTTTTGCAGGAACATGGGTAGAACTGGAAGCCATTGTTTTAAGTGAAATAACTGAGATAGTCAAATACTGCACATTCTCACTTATAAATAGGAGCTAAATAATGTGTACACATAGACATACAATATGGAAAAATAGACATTGGACACTCAGAAGGGGCAAGAGGGATGAGAAATTACTTAATGTGTACAATGTACACTATTCAGGTGATGGTTACATT
Source organism: Avahi laniger (assembly GCA_963575035.1). Lineage (NCBI taxonomy): Eukaryota > Metazoa > Chordata > Mammalia > Primates > Indriidae > Avahi > Avahi laniger. Next base: position 7,787 of record CAUYSK010004906.1, on the reverse strand, counting down.
AAAAGCCCATTTTTCAATGATCTACAAAATATCCATGTATCAAAACTGCAGTTGTACCCCCTAAATTAATACAAATTTAAAAAAAGAAAAAAGAGTAAGAATCAATCTAAAGAATAAAATGAATAGCAGCTTCAGTAGTACAAATACAGGGTTTTAAGATGATGATCTTATATTTACTATGAGAAAGACATATACTTTCTTATACTTCTGGCATTGTCTCCTGGATGATTTAGTAAGATAACTGGAGTTTGGGGAAGGGAGGGTTGTACAATTCTGAATATATATAAACCCTGGGTAAGTATATATATAACGCCCAGGGAATGATTGTTAGTATGCTGATAATACTTTGGTAATACTGTTGGCAGATTGGTATTAACCTAAGTGTGTCCTGGCCTATTTATCAGCCAGTCAGTGTCTTCTTATTTTCACTTCTGATTTCAACAACAGATCTGTGGTGTGGGAAAAAAGTGAATAGATTCTGCTCTCAAAAATATGCCATAAAAATATATTGATTGTATATTGTTGAGATCCCAAGCACTTTATGGGACTGATTATTTGAGAAATACAGTATGCTTGGTGTCGTATCTAATAAGTAACTTGTTACTTAAGGAGAATAGGCTCTGGAGCCAGCCTGCGTGGGTTCAGATACTGGTTCTGCCCCTTTTGAGTTCTGCGACCTTGGCAATTTATTTAACTTCTTTATCATTTTTCATCTGTAAAATGTTTCTCATCTCTAAAATGGGGATAATAATAGTACCTATTTCTTAGAGTTGCTGTGAAGATTAGATGAGTTAATAATACATGTAAAACGGTTAGTACAGAGCCTGGAATATAATGTGTTCAATAATAGTAATTAATTCAAAATATTAGGTATTATTTTTATTTTTTTGCTTTTTGGTTTTGTTTCTTCACTTTTTATTATGGAAAATTGCAAATATACCCAAAAATAGAGAATTTCTGTACAATAACCCCAATGTACTCATCAAAAATAAATAAATAAATAAAGTATGCTTGGGATCCTGGAATGGCCAAAGAATACTTCTTGGAGGAGAGAGTAGAGTACCGAATCTGTGTCGTAAGAATGGCTGTGACAAGACCAGAGATTAAGGAAACAGGGGTCTCCATATCTTATTCACCTACACCCACTCCTGGTTGATAAGGAGAAGGAAAATGAGGGGTGAAAGATATTCTTTTTCATCCTATTTCTGGGGAAACTGCCCAAAGAAAACTTTGGATAGCAGTTTCTATAAATCATGAGTCCTGTGATCCCCAATACACAGAAGAAACCCCGTTGTTTATTTTTGAGTCTGTACAGTATTCCATCCTACAGATATATCGAGTTTTATTCTATGGTCCCTAGAGTTCCCCAAGGGTTGTTTCCACACTTTTGCATTTATAGTGCTGCAGGGAACACTCTAGTATTTGTATCTTGTGAAAGTTTTGAAAGTATTTCCAAAGGTAAATTCCTTGCAGTGGGAATGAGCAGACATTGCCAAGTTATTCTCAAAGGAGGTTGCATTTACATTCCCACAACCAGTATATAAGGGCCTGTTTTCCTACATGGTCACCAGCTCTGGCTGTCAAACATTTAACTATTGCTTATCCCATAGGTGAAAATGGCATCCTACTATAGTTTGGATTTGCATTTCTTGAAATATGAGTGTGATTGACCAGTTCTGATATTCACTGGCTGTGTTTATTTTTCTATCTTCTGGCCAAGCCAACTCTTAAGAATTCAGGGAAGATATAATTTTGAGTCATCAACATATACATGTAGACAGTATTTAAAGCCATGAAAGTGAATGAGATCCCCAAGGGAGTGAGTGTAGTTAGCCAACCCTGGGCTGCTCCAACATCAGAAAGTCAGGGAGATGAGGAGGAACCAGCAAAGAGACTGTGAAGAGTAGTCACTGAGCAGAGAAGAAAATGAAGAAAGGATAGCTTCCCAAAAGCCAAATCAAGGAGAAAACAATAATTAGTTGGTTCAAAGGCTGTTGATAGGACAAGTAACAGGATGCCAGGGAATGGCAACTGGAGAGCAAGGTGAACAGGCTCAAAGCTGGGCATTAGCATTTGCACACTAGTTTCATTCTACAGAAGGCAGAATGCAAGAGAAGCAAGCACTACAGTTTAGTTTCCATTTTATTTGTTCTTAGATCAAGTCTGACAATTATAAATCTTTTACTTAGATTTTGCTTCCTGCAAATTTGAAGACCTTCTCTAACTACTAGTGTTATTCTGTCAAGATGACTAGTTTAAGTACTGTACTTAGAGGAGTCTGTATATCTCATTACCTTAAAATGCTACAACAAAACTCATTAGTCCACAGATATTAACTGCAACACCCTGAAGCCTCCAGACATTTAATTTAGAAGGAATTAAAGCTGTCAGGATGTATGCATCTGGCCATTACTTCCCTCCAAGTAGCAAAGTTGGACAGGTCATACAATGCCATTAGAGGACTTATCACAAAGGGAAACCTGTCAACTCATCCCATTAAGAGGATTGATTACACAGATTGCTGTACCTTAAGCTTAGATTTGTGCCTAAATCAATAAAGTCCATATGTACTTCAGAAAGGTGAAAAAAAAAAAACTGCTCCAATCCTATAAGCTTCCTATGCCCATAACCAGTTTTATGCTAAATTGATTCTGACACTTCAGACAACTAAAAAGAAGTGACTCCAAATAATGTACTCATAGTTTTGACTGATTGCTGATCTGAACGACCACAATTGATAGACTATCCCTATATACATCACCAAGGTAACCACAAAGCAGAGTCATGGTTTTACAGACTGGATATAAGTTTATTCTTCAGGGTACTAATGATATGTCAACTGTTGATTCTGCTCCACGAATACAAAAACTGTAGGTAATCTGACACTGCAGAATAGAAACCTGTTAACATAAACCAATTGATTTAACCCAATAACATCAGCAGATCGATTGTTAATCATGTGCCTCAGAGGTGGCAAATTTTTTCTGTAAAGAGCTAGATAATAAATATTTTAGGCTTTCCAGCCACATGGTGCCACTTGTAGGTCAAAAAGAGCAATAGACTCTGCCATTGTAGGTCAAAAGTAGCAATAGACAACACAGAAATGAACGAGTGGGATGCGTTCCAATAAAACTATGGCCACTAAAATTTGAATTTCATGATTTTCATGTGTAATGAAATACTATCTTTTTTTTTTCACCCCTTTAAATATGTAAAAATCACTCGTAGCTGACAGTCTAAACAAAATCAGGTGACAGGACAAATTGGTACTGACCCACCTACCAGACAATTTGTGGTCACTGATAATGACCACATATCCAAATATCAGTAAAGTTATCCAACAGACACAAAAAAGATTAGAGGTTATTTTCATGATCCTAGATGATAAATAGTTGTTACTGCCTTCTGGCGGTTTAACAGGCTATCCAGGTCCCTCAGTCCCTTGCTATACCTGAAAACCAACCGATTAAATGGTATGCAGAGGTATGAGAATGCAAGGTTTCAGGAAATGCAATCGAGGTGGACAAAACATCGGACAGACACTACAGAGCCCCTCCGTCTCAAGGCATCGCTGTCAAATAAAAGCTGGTAAGAGATCCAGGTTACACCTTTCAAAAATGCACTGATGTGGGCTCCAGCTCTAACAAGGCTACCATTCTTATGTAAAGACATTAGGACGCAAGATGTTAAGTTTCCGCGCTTCGAAAACACAGCCCGTGTATTAGCTGTTAAATAAGATTTGAAAACCCAGGCTCTCACAACTTTGCAGCCCCCTAGCGCTCCTGCTACTAACAGTGACCTGGCCAGTACAGACAGCCTTAGGACACTAGACCTGGACACAGAGACAGACACACACACACACCCGACTTAGGGCTAGCAAAGAACCAACCACATTTAGGAGCTGCCAGCTGCTCCGCAGGCGCTAACATCCTGCCTAACCGAAAGAGCCAGCTTCTTAGGGCCCCTCCCAGGAGCCGGACCGCGCGGAAAATCTCCCATGGTTAGCAGGGAGAGCAGAGTGAGAAGGGATAAGCAGAGGTCACAAAGGACGAAAACCGCGCTTCTCACCCAACCCCGCCCGCAAGCTGCTCAGATAACTCAGCACTCCATGACGCAGACGCTCGCCACGCACGCACTTTACAGAGCAGGACCCCGGAGTCTCGCGGGATCTCGCTGTTCTCAGAAACTCAGGGAATTACACAACTCGCGGCAGTTCCCGCGAGGATACAAAGGGAGGCCGCGGCTGCTGGCAGGCGCCGCGAGAAGGTCAGGTGACCTCACGGCTCCGCCCACGGTTTCCCAGCCGCCCGCCTCGCGCATGCGCAGGCGGTGTCTGCGAGGTGGCGGGTAGTGCGGGCGGCCGGCGCGATGGGGCTGAGCCGCGTGCGAGCGGTTTTCTTTGACCTGGACAACACGCTCATCGACACGGCGGGGGCGAGCAGAAGAGGCATGTTAGAGGTAACGTCCCCTCTCCCGTGACCCTCCTCCGGGCTCAGTCAGCACGGCCCGCCCCGTGCCGCGCGCTTCGCGTCCCCCACTCGCACCCCTCGGACCCCGGAGGCACTGGCCGCTCTAGTGCCCCGAGGCCTCGGGAGCGGTCCGGGTTCGGGCAGGGGTGGGAAAGGGGCGAGTAGACTAGGGAGCGCCGGCGGGGGAGGCTGCGGCCCTCGTCCTGGCGCCTCAGCTCACCTGCGGAGCTACCGGGCTCTGGGAGGTGGCTTCTGCAGATCCTCCAGCGCTTGGGACCTGGAAGGTCCTTAAAGCTGCCACGGTGGAAGAACTGCCCACACGCACAGGTAGACCGTCACACCATGGCACGAGAACCAGCTCTGGGCCGGGACAGTTTTGGACCGGCCAGTACGAGTGCTCTCGGTGTCGAACTCGTGGGAGGGTCGTCTTCCCCCGCGTGGTCTCGGTGGATCTTTGCGGAGACTTGGAAGGGTTAGCCCCAGTTTTGACCCAAGCAGTGACACAACATCAGTGGCGAGCCTGGACTTGAACCCTGCTTCAGAGAATTTTCTCAGCAGAACTTCCTCTGGCCTCCCTGGTGTGACTGGGACCCTCGGTATCTTTCCGAGGTAACACAGCGTAAGTCCGTGCTACACAGGGTATTCCTTCCCTGAGGCGTTGTTCAGCAGCCTCTTCTCCTTTCTGTACCTGTGGATGCTGTTTGAGACTTTTCCATGCTTCTCAAGCCCCTAATCCACCTCGTTTCCCTTCCTCTGCCTTCAGCCTCGAGGAGAAAACGAAAGACTTACCAGATGAGAAAAACTCCACTTTCTTTTTAAATTTATTTAGTTTTTAATTTCATTAGATTTGGGAGGTACAAGTGGTTTATTGATACATGAATGAATTGTGTAGTGGTGGAGTCAGTGCTTTTAGTGTAGCCATCACCCAAATAGTGTACATTGTACCTTATAGGTAATCTTTGATCGCTCACCCCTCTACCAGAAAAGCTCCTCTTTCAAAAGCTAATTCTTCCACCCCTGAGTGTCCCTCCTTCTTATGCTTCATCAGTTAATTTTTGTCTCCTTGGATCTTCCACCTCTTCTTCTTCCATCCTATTTTTCTTTGTGCATTCCACTTCTACTTCATATTCATATTTGTCCCCTATTTTTTTTTATTTCAGCATATTATGGGGGTACAGATGTTTAGAAAAATATGGAACGCTTCACGAATTTGCGTGTCATCCTTGCGCAAGGGCCATGCTAATCTTCTCTGTATCGTTCCAATTTTAGTATATGTGCTGCCAAAGCAATCACTTGTCCCATATTTTTTAAAAATTAAAAAACTATCTCCCTTGGACTCTTCCTGTGCAAGATGTTGCCTGTCTCTTCTGAGAGCCATGTCTTTCAGGAGAAACCTATACCCATTATCTCCTTGTTCTCTATCTCCTAGTATGACTCTGTCTTCACCACTAGAATGAAATAAACTTGCCAGGTCTGTAGGCACCTCTGAAATTGCCAAAATCAGTGGACATTTTCAGTTTGTTTTTATGACCTTACTGAGGTTTTCCACACTTTTGACTGTCCCTTTCATCTTCATGCCCTTGACCTCGACTCAGGACCACCGCTCTGTGCTATATTGCCTCCAGTATCTCTAGCTCCCAACAGTACGTGTTTACCTGGGTGCTTTTAGTAAGCTAAGCACAGTGTGTTAGTATTAAATTCTTGCTTTGGGCCAGGAGTTCAAGCTTTAAAATTAGACATTTGAGTTTGAATCACAGCTCTCCCGAAAACATAGCTGAAAGCACCTTAATAAGTTCCTTAGCCACTCTAAGCCTTAAATCCTCATAAAATCTGAATAATGGTATTAGTCCTTAGTAACATTATCAGGTAGGTTTAATATAGTTTGTTTGGTTTTTTTTTGATTTATTGGTTGAGGTTTTTTGCCATTTTTGTTTGTTTGTTTGTTTTGAGACAGGGTCTCACTCTGTCACCTAGACTGGAGAGTAATGGCACGATCATAGCTCACTGTAACCTTGAACTCCTGGGCTCAAGCAATCCTCGGGCACCAGCCTCTCAAAGAGCTGGGATCACAGGCCCATGCCAGCCACACTCAGCCTAGGTTTAATGTGTTGCCAGTGTTCACTCAGTGAATCATACCACTTTCCATGCTAACACCTAGTCTGTCCTGCACTGCACATCCCTGCACTCATACCTCAGTTTCAGCTGGACTCATCTCTCACCTGGACTGCTGCTGTGGTCTTATCTCCAAGTATACCACATCCAGTTCATCCTCCACATTCCTGCCACAGTGAGACAGTGACATTTCTAACACAAAAATTAGATTGTGTTTCTTCCTGTTCTTTACACTCTCTTATACCAGTGCTGTAGTTTGTTCATATATTTCTTAATGCACCTATTAAAGGATATTACAATTAATTTTTGCAGCCAAATAGCTTCTTGGGAGAGAACAAGCTATGTTAACTATCTTTGTCTGACATGTAGTAAATGTTGAATGAATGCTGGATGGATGGATACAAATTCTTACCTCCAGACTAGGTTCTATTACTGCCTCCTTTTTAAATAGCCTATGAAATGAGCAGAATGGAGCTGTGTGCTTTTGACTATACAAGGAATACTTTATCACATAGGGATACGTCACCAGTCGTAAATGTTGACCTGTTCAAAAGTAATATGCCAGCTTTCATAAGTCATTTTGAATGGTTTATGAAAGGAGAAATGGGGTAAGATCCAGCCATTGCCTTGTCTTGGGGAGAAGGGGGTCATATACTGAGTGTATATGTCAACTTTAATTTTTTTTTTTTTAATCACCTGGGAACATTATTTCTTTCCTCCCCCTTCAGGCCTGTCTTTCATTGTCACTACTCAAGAGGAAGTCTTCTGCAGAAATTTGAGTTTCTCAGTGAACAAAGCAGAAAAGATTTCTGAGCTAAGCGTGGTGGTGCATGCCTATAATCCCAGCTACTCAGTAGGCTGAGGTGGGAGGATGGCTTGAGCCCAAGAGTTCAAGACCAGCCTGAGCAACACAGCGAGACTCAAAAAAAAAAAAAAAAAGGCCAGGCGCGGTGGCTCACGCCTGTAATCCTAGCTCTCTGGGAGGCCGAGGCGGGCAGATTGTTTGAGCTCAGGAGTTCGAAACCAGCCTGAGCAAGAGCAAGACCCCGTCTCTACTAAAAATTGGAAAGAAATTAATTGGACAACTAAAAATATATAGAAAAAATTAGCCGGGCATGGTGGCACATGCCTGTAGTCCCAGCTACTCGGGAGGCTGAGGCAGGAGGATCACTTCAGCCCAGGAGTTTGAGGTTGCTGTGAGCTAGG
>CAUYSK010004903.1:0-57169 GCA_963575035.1 Avahi laniger | reverse complement strand
ACCTCATTTGGTTCCTGCTTAAGTGAAATCCACAACATGTGTTCTCTGCATTAGTGGAGTGTTTGTGCTTAATTAGTGGCAAATTCTTTCATATTAAAGTCATTAAGTTTTGCTGTTTGCTCTCCTCACCCCCGGCCTAGGCTCTCCTGTCTTCCCCTTGAACACAAAAGGGTCTGACTGTGGACACGCAGGTCGTTCCCGCCTCACCGTCTCAGGAGGCGCACAGCGCGCACAGGCGCGCACACACACACACACACACACACACACACACACACAGAGACACAATGCTTCTGGCCTTTGGACCCTACAGCACCAGCCCTTGAGCCCATCCCTCCCAGGGCTGGCATCTCCCGGCACCTCCATCCACATCCCAGGCACCTCCCCGTGGCCGGTAGCTCTGCTCCTGCCCCACCTCCTCCTGCCTCGGGGGGCTTCCTCCTAGGCAAGGCTTTAGGGTCTGAATCCTGCCTGCCCAGAGGGACTCCACAGTGGGAGGGGGCCGCAAAGGCAGAGACTATAGTTGAAGCTGGGGCCCTGCTACTGGAGGGGCAACAAGGAGAATGCTACCTGACTGCTCAGGGGGTCATGTCCACATGTTCAAAGACTAAGAGCTCGCTGTGCACTGCTGGAGCAGCGCTGAGGATGCTGGAGGGATTCTGGGACTGGGGAGGGTGGCTCTTGATTCCCTCTTCCTCTCAGGAAGGCCTTGGTCTCACCAGCCCCTGCTGCTGACATCCAGGGACCTCTGGCACAATGCTTTGTAGCCACGGCACGGTGGTGATCCTGAACTCTTGGTCAGGGAGTGGGATCAGTGGCCAGGGCCCGAGAGCAGTCTCTTCCCCTCCACCTGCTTCCCAAGTAGCTTCAGAAGGAAAGAGGTGTCTGCCACAGGCACCAAACCTGCCATTTCATTTCTGGGCAGGACTCACTGGTCTGGACCCAATGAGCGATAGTGTACTCAAACTGCAGCACAAGGTTTAGATTAGACAGAACATTCCCGGGCAGGGCCAAACCCCCTTGCTGTACAGATGGCACAAGAACTGCCCCAGGCCTTGGCACAGGGTGCTCGAGGTCTCCTCTGTACCAGGACTTAGGCGGTGCTGGGAGAGGGAGCAGCGATGTTGGAGAAGATGGCTGGAGTACTCTCGCGCGGCCCCTCCTTGGTGAAGCCCCAGCTGGCAATATCTCAGTTGACACACCCTGGACTCAGACCCCAGTGGGTCAGCCTCTCTTTCCATGCTTCCAGGTTCAGGGCTGTCTCCATCCAAAAAAAAAAAAAAAAAGCCTTCCTCGCCGCCCGCCCCTCCCCGTGAGCTCTGCTCCTGGACCAAGGACCTCAGGCCAGAGGGTGGCAATCTTTATCTGATTCACTTTAAGACCAGGGTCTGGGGCAGACAAGAAGGGGCTGGAAACAAGGCACTGGCAAAGGCTTGGGGCCGAGGTTTCTCTTGACTTTTCTCATCTAGGGAAGCTCTAGGAGTCCCCTAAAGGGTCTCCAGCAGGTGGGCTGGGGCAGGCCAGGAGGACAGGTCCCCTAGGTGCCCTGGTCTGCTGGGGTAAGAGGAGTAGGTGAAACCCCTAGCCCTTGTGTCCCTTGTCTGATGTGAGAGCCCAAAGCCACAGAGCAGAAACTTCCCCACGCCCAGAAACTCAGGCTTATGTCTGGGTAGCATGTGAGCAGGACCTGGGGGCAGGGTCTGCATGACAGGATGCGACAGTGGTGGTGGGACTCGGGGAAACGGGCAGGGAGAGCCTTTTAATGGTCCTTCCATCACTTCAGAAGCCATCTATTTTTCATGTCCCCCGCACTCAACCTGCTTTCTGCTCAGCTACTACCCTTAACCCCACTTTTCTCCCCTGGCCAAGGCGCCAGTGAAAATGAACATTTTCCCCTCCAAATATAAGCTACAGTCTTTTGTTCCACTGGTGCTGGGTCTCCCAAACTCACCCAACCTCTCTGAGAACACCAGCCTTGGCTGTAAGACCCCAACTCACTGTGCCTACCCAGGGTAAACCCAACAAAAGCATCCTCCCCAACCACCCATGTAAACCCCGGTAGTAGCCCCAACCCAGGTCCCAACATCAATGCCAACCTAGACCACAAGAAAAACCCCAGTCATGACCCTAACCCTAGTGTTAACTTTCTCCTGCTTTAACCGCGCATCACTTTCACACCAGCCCTAACCACAACTCTGGAGCTCCAGGTCTCAGCCCCAGCTCAGTATCACCCTCCGGGGGGAGGGCAGCCATGGCTCAGTTTCCTTTCCACCTGAGAGTCCCCCGACTTGAAGTGGGCATAGAAAGTGGGGTCCTCCAAGGTCCTGAGGTTGGGTTTTGGGGGGATGCAGGCTGAGCACGAAGGCCGGCCACTCTGGGGTGATCTGCCTGGCTCGGGCACTGTGCTTCCATGCTGTGTCTTTGCTCTCTCCCCACCACAGCAGGGCCTTGTGGGCAAGTCCTGGTCCCCAGGCTGTCCCTGTCCCCAGCGCCCAGGAGGCTGATGGGAGCTGTGGGAGGGCACAGCTTTCCTCTGTCCTGCGGCTAATGTCAGCCTCAGCACTTTCTAGCAGCAGGACCCATGCACAAGTCCCTAACCTTCCTGAACCCCCGCCTCTTCAGCTGTAAAGGGGCCCCAGCACGTCCACCTTGTTCTGTGGGGGTGAGGATGGAGTGAGGACGCCTGCATGAAATGACCTCCACAGTCCCGGGGGGCCTTCTGGGAGCCCTGCCTGGCCCACTCTGCTCCCAGCACCGGGCCGTCATCCTCCCTTCCTCCCCATTCTCAGCAGCACTGAAATCATCCCTTGGCAAACTGCTGAGAGGAGCACATCCCCACCGCCGTTGGGGCCTGTCCTCTTCCTGCCCTTCCAGGCAGGGGCACGGGAGGTGAGGGGACCTGACACGCAGGAGGTGAGAACCCCACGCCTGGCCACTTGCCCCCAGCCCTGCTCACTCCCCACAGTTTCCCCCACCACCAGGGGTGCCAGAGTTTCCATTGATCGTGGGGTCTTTTCCCTCCTCCCCCTCCCCGACCATCCCTCTGCCCAACATGATCTATCGGGAGCCTCGCCCAGTCCCGCTTCCAGCTCAGACTTGTCGGGGTTTCAGGAGTCGCTGGGTAGGGGCTGGCATGCCAGGGCCTGCTCCTCGTCCTGCCTCGCAGAGGGAGCCAGCACGTAGGCACAGGGCTCGGCGCCCAGCTGCAAGGCGCAGCCCAGCCTCTGCGGCCACCTGCTCCCAGCTCCTGCCTCTCCTTCCCATGCCCGTGCCCTCCTGGCCCTGCCTCCCACCCTGCCTGGAGTGGCCCCTGAGAGCCTAGGAGCAGCTGGTGGCAGAAAGCCCTTCCAACGCCCGAGAATGGGGCCATGCCCTTAGCAGCAGCAGCAGCGGAAGGGTCTCAGATGCTCCCCTCCCTCTCCATGGGAGAGAGAGTCCGAAAAGTTTAGGTTCCCTGCCAGGCCCCCCAGGGATGGCAAGAACAGTTAACACACGCGTATTACTTACTGCCTGGCCCAGGTCTGAGTGATTATATATACATGCTAATTCACTCAGTCCTTGCGACAACTCTGGGAGCCAGGTACCATTACTGTCCCTATTAGAGATGAGGAAATTCAGAGAGGCCAAGGTCAGACAGTCCAGGGCAATCTGTGTCCAGAGGCTCTGCTCGTCGCCACGCCCGCTGCTCTGCAGCCTCCCCATGTCCCCATCCTGGCCTGGACCCCACCAGGGAACTGGCCAGAACTCCTTGTAGGGAAGGCAGGCACCACCCCCTCTCCGCCTCCCACCCCTGGCTCTGGAGAGAGGCTGGACTTCTGACCCCCCACCCCAACACGTCCTTCAGCACCACGGGGGCAGCCCAGCCACAGGGACATTTCTGGGGACTCCACACAGAAGAAACCTCCACTCTTCCCCACTGCTTTTCCCTCCCTGTCCAGGAGTTCAGAGACTTGATGTCCAGTCTGAACCGTTTTCTGAGTGTGGCTCTTCCCCCTGTGACATGCTGGGGGTCGCAACCTCCCCCGCTGCCTCCCGGGCTGTGTGGCTGTGAGGACCAGGCATTTACAAATACAATCTCATTTAATCCTCACAACCGTCCCAGTCCCCTCGGCCGCAGGCCAAGAGATGGGAGTGACTGCCAAGCTCCGTCCTTTCCCTAGAAAAGGAAGGTGCTGTTTTTCTTTTCCTCCACATTTTTCACCCTGTCCCTCCCACTCCGGTTGTTACCACCCCGAAGCAAGCCAGGAAGCCGCAGCCAGTGCTCATGAGAAATCAGCTGAGGCTCCTTAGGCCCCTCCCTGTGTGGGGGGCTCAGGGTCCTGAGGGGTGCTTGGAGGTCCAGCTCAGCCCCCAAGGTGAGCAGGGCGCCCTGACACACCTCCCGGCCACCAGCCAGTGTTGGACAGTGGAGCTGGGCTTTCCCGCCAGAGGCTGCTAGGAGAGCACAGCAAATTAGCCTAATGATCGAGGCCCAGCTTTAATTGGGGCCCTCTGCTTTGCAGCGCCATCTCCTGCTTTCATTTTTAATGCTGGGAGGGTGGGGGTTCTTTTTCTCTCTCTCCCGTGCATTTTTACCCTGGCTAATGGCTCCTTGCTCAGAAAGGCCCCTACAACTGCTAATTGGATTTAATTACTGGGGTAATTAATGATTCGAGTGGAAAACTGAAATGTTGTGGGTGCTTTTTGTGTATAAATAGAGAGGAAAGTCAAAGGGACAGAGAAGTCAGCCTGAGACCCAGGGAGAGTGTGGGCGGGAGGAAGGGCCAGACTGACAGTCCTTCAGCGGGCAGACCTTAGAAGGGGACCACCGGGTCTAAGCTCCCCATTTACAGATGAGGAAGCGGAGGCTCAAGGAAAAGCAGCTTGCCCAAGGTTGCAGGGAAGTTGGTGGGAATGGGGAAGGGGGAGCTGCAGAGTCAGACCCTGGAAGAAGAGGGTGGAGGGGTGTGGCTTGGGACTTCAAGGCCCAACAATGTTGTCACATCATCGCATGGCCCTGAGAGTACCTGGGCAAGAGTTATCGGCCAGACACAAGCCCATAGAAATGTACTGTGGTTGTTCCTCCTGTTGGGGTTATAAAGGCCCTGCCTCGGGGTCACTAGATAAGCAAATAGCTCATCAAGTCAGGAGGCAGCCAGGTGTAGCAAGAAAGAACAGTGGGCGGCAATTGGGAGCCCGGGTCCCCTGGGAGGCCACTGCCTCTCACTGTGGCTCTTTCTCCTCTCTGGGTCTCCTCTTCCTGGTCTATAGGGAGGGGGCTGGAGGAGCCTCTGTTTTAAGCTTCCTGACCTCCTGTCTCTTTCCTGCATGGCTCATACCCACCTACCCACCTGGGCCTGAAGCCATGGGGGCTGGAGAGGGGAGGGTGGGTAAGGGATGAGCTCCTTGAACTTACGGTGACATACAGGCTTTGTACTATTCTGGGGAGCAGGAGCCTGGGGAAAGGAATAGGAGATGAGAAGCAGGTGGGAGAGGACTGGCCATCTAGGGGTGGACACTCGGTCCACTGTCCACTCCAGGGTGGGCCCCCATGATCCTGGTGATGCCTCAAAGCTGAGGGCCCAAACCCATGTGTCCATCCGCCAGAGGGGCATCTCACCTTCTGTGTGCCCCGCCGAACGCCGCTCTGGCTGCTCCCTCACCCCCATCCCTCCCAGGGCCCAACTACATCGGTTACATCACCATGGCAATTTGACTCCCCTTCTGAATTTCTAGAACACAGCCCTTGAGCTCCCCTATCCTTAGCTCAACTGGGAGTTTAGGCTCCGACCCACCATGTCTTCCGGAACCACGGAACTGATAACATTGAAAACAGCAAACCTTTACTAAGCACTCACTGTCTAATGGGTATTACGTTAGGCAACAAATTTCATTCCATCCTCACAAAAATGCTGTAAACTCTGTTCACTCCCCTTCCCCCCCTTATGCTGGGAAACTGAGGCTCAGGCTGGTGAAAGGATCTGTCCAAACCACACTGCTAGTGAGTGGATTTGAATACAAATCAGATCTTGTTGCACAAGTCCCCATTTGGGCTCTCTACTGCCTTGGGGTAAATTTAAACTACTTATCAGGTCTTCACAATCTGTCCCTGCCCTTATTCTCAGCTTCCTCTCCTGCCCCTCCCACATCCCCACCCTCCACACCAACCCCCACCCCACCCTTTCAACACTCAGGTCCCACATTGCCACCAGCTCGGTCCTCAAGTTCCCACAGCACCTAGCTCTTTGCTCAAACCGCTCTCCTTGGAGCAGTTTGAGTGTTGGCTGTGCCAGGAACAGAGACGTGTTCATTTCTGAAGCCCCAGCACCCAACCCAGCACCCAGGGGGCCTGGACCTAGGTTTTCTCAATGAACCGCAAGCCAGAGTCACATCCCAGAGAACAACATGCTTGGGGACAGGAGTCCCTGTTGACTTCTCAGGAAGCCGACTGATGAGAGGAGGACAGACTCCCTGGTGAGGGCCGTGATTATTTGCAAAAAGGAATGATTGTCCGTAAGAGAAAGGCTGAGAGGCCGCGTGTGGGGGGTGCATTCAGGTCACACCCCAGTGGGAAGGGGGAGCCTCATCCTTTGCTACCCTGGCCAGTTCGCCAGGGTGATTCCAACTCTCTCCTCCAGCCCCATTTACCCTGATGATCCTGGATTCTGGAATAATTGAGAGGAAAGTGCTGCCCATTTTGTAGATGTTGAAACTAAGACCCAGAAAGGTGAGGTGACTTACAATAAATTAATTGTAAAAGCTGAAACGAATCCAAGTCTCTTGACCCTACCCTGGTCCCAAAAGGATGAGGAAGAGAGACCAGGCAGAGATAGCCCCTGGTGGGTGAAGACTTCTGGCTGAGCGTTTGGCGGGCAGGCTGGCATCCCATGTGCAGTGCCCAGAGCCCCAGGCCTGGATCAGGGTGAAGGTGGCAGCCCCTCTCCCCATCCCGCCCGCCACTGGGCCTCAGCAGCCTGTTGGGGGGGGCTCTTGTCGGTGCAATCAGGAGGTTCTCTGGAGTTCAACCCCGCCCGCCCCCTTGGGGTGGGGACGGAGGAGGGAGGGAAGCCTGGAGAAGCAGGTCAAAGCAAATCCTCCCCACCTGCCCCACCCCCACTGAGAACGGGCAGAGCCAGAGCCTGTAGGACCAGAACCCAGGCACCCTGTCCTGACACGTCCCAGAGACACAATTGAGTGGGAAGCGAGGGAGTGAGTCAGGGCTCGGAGTGGGGGAGGGGAGGGGCAGGAGGTCTGTCCCACCTCAGAGGACTTGGGGACCAGGGTGGCAGGAGCCAGGGAAAGGTGGGTTCTCAGGGTGGGCGTATGGAGGTGTTGGCTCAGTGGGTCTTTGGCCTAAGGCCCCCCCCCCACTCCCAGTTACAGGCTCAGGCAGGTCATGAGAAGCAGGGCTGCGGTTGGCACACAGGGGCAGACAGGGCAGCGAGGAGGGAAGCAGCATCTTGTCTGCATTGTCTAGGGAAGAACCCGCACTGAGCCTGAGAATGGGCACATAGCTGCCGGCTCACCCTGACAATGGCTGTCGACAATCAACAGGAGGCCGGAGGGCTGGCAGGGGAGGTGGGGTGGAGAGCATCCTTTATCTCCCAGCCCCCTCCCTGGGTGCTGCCCACCCGCAGCAGGCAGAGGCTGGCCCTGGGAGGGATTTGGGGAGGGCCCCCTCTCTGTTCCACAATGGATGTGGGGGGCGGGGAGGTTCTGGTGAGGGTTAGGGCGGGGAGACTCTTTGAACCCCAGAAAGACTGGTGGGAACTGGTTCTTGACTCACAGCAGAGAAAGGGGGGTGGGGAACGGCAAGGGCTTGTGCTTTATTATTTTTCTTTCTTTTACGAGATGTGAACTCAAGCAATTAAAAATATGCATTTTATTTTACACAATCTGCCCTGCTGTGTCTCTTCATCTTTGCTCCAGCCCCAGTCCCATCAGAACAGCTAGCATTTCACAGCAACTTTTCATCTTCAAAGTGATTAGGCAGATTGAGTTTGTGTCCAGTTTTTATAAGGTTTAGCCCCCCTCCTTTGTAGGCTCTCTCAACCCTAAAAATAAATACTGGTGGACAGTGTTTGTATTTCCTGTCTCCCAGAATTCTAGCATCGAGTTATTTTATTTTCACTAATATTGGCTGAACACCTTCTATGTACCAGGCACTGGGAAGTGCTTCTCTTTTAGAATCTTGTATTTTCACTTCCGTCTTCCGGAGCAAGTACTAATATTCCCATTTTACAGAGGAGGAAACTGAGGGCCAGCGGTTGAGAATTTGCAAAGTTGCATGGTTAAAAAGTGGTGGACCGAGAACTTAAACCTGAGTCTTCTGGTTGCAGTCACTGTGCTCCCTTTCAGAATGACACTGCCGTCTGTTTTTCTTTCTCCTCAATGAGGACCCTTTCCCAAGACCGCATGCCAGCTTTGTAGGCAGGCAGTGTCTAACTCACTGGCGTGAATGTCCTCAACTCTCAACAATTGTGCTGAAGTGACTAAGACTGATTTCCCCAGAGACAGACAGGGTGGGCTGCAGAGGCTTATGCCCTAGATGACCTGCCCAGACTGGGTCAACTCCCAGAAACTTACCAGGGGCAGAGACGGGAAGGAGAGCAAGCACTGGGGTTTTGGAGTGGCGAAGTCTCAGCATGGAGCCAACTGGTGCCCAGACAGGTAGCTGGAGACCACACCTGCCCAGGCTCTGCCCTGCCTGACTTGCTGCCCCAGGCAGCAGTTGGCAAAGGCTCCCAAATGGACTTGAGCAAGAAAGTTCTTGGAAAAGCAACACCCATGCCTGACCCTCTTGGCCAGGTGGCAGCAGATGGAAGTCATGCCCAGCCAGAGTTGCGGCCTGAGCCTCTGGACCGTCCCAATGGAGAGGGGCTGTCTTATACTACCCTCTGCCTCTGACAGAGTTTGACCCCAAACAGCTCCACCCAGGTGATTAAATGATCTCTTCACTGTATAAAATCCTACCACTTCCCCTAAGAAACTGCTAAAATGTTCTATACCCTTCACTGGTGGAGAAGTTCTTCCTGATGTCTGCCCTCAATTCCTACTGCTGCAATGGAAGCTTACTTTGTCCCACAGTGTGCTTGGGCCTGCCAGATGAGGTACCAGAGCTGGAGATGAGACAGTTCTTTCCCCTTAAGGAGAAAATGGGATTGGGGTGTGGCCATGGCTAGGGAGGGAGCTTGGGTGGCAGACAGACCTGGGGCTGGGCTCTTCCACTCACTGGCAAGTTGATTTACCCCTGTAAGCCTCGGTTTCCTTATCTGTAATATGGACTTAATATTTTATCACAAAATGGCTATAAGGATTCAACAAAACAACACATGCACATGGTTAACCAAGTGCCTGACGCAGGTAATTGCTCTGGAGGTGGTGGCTGGTATGTAGGCACCCTGGGGACATGGACAGAGCCACAAGCTGAGGTCATCTCTCAGGGCTGCAGCAGGGCCCTTTCCAGCACCCCAAAGTGGGTTCCAGGCCCTCCCGAAAGGCCAAGTCTACTCCCATCTGTCTCTCTGTGCTGGCCTACAGAAGGATGCACAGCCTCAAAGCCCCATAGCAGCTCCCAGCCAGCTCAGTTGTTTCTCCCCCACAATCGGCACCCTCACTCTGGCCTATGGCGGCTGGCCTGGTCCTGGAGTCCTGTGGCCAGTAGCATGGGCACCCAGGAGAGCTCCACAAAGTGCTGGGGTCATCCTCTCTGCAGAGGATTAGGGGAAGTGCCATGTGTCTACCAGCCGGCTCCCTCGGTGGGCACCAGCACAGACCTGCGTTCACACGGTGGCATGCAACGGGTCCCAAGGATGCAGAGAAAAGAAGGACCAGGGGTGCTAGAGGTTTGACCTGAGCTGAGGGGGCTTCCCCCAATCTCCTTACCCAGTTCCCAGAGTCTAAGAAGTTCCAAGTGTCCTCAAGGGAACTCTGGGACTTGTTCCCATGTCCAGCGGACAGATGCCAACAAGCACAGCTCCTCCCTCTCCCCACCACCCCAGGCTGGCCACACCCAGCTCTGCCGGTGCCCAGCCCTGAGTCCTGGAGAGCAGAGGCCCCTATCCCAACCGCCTGCCCCACCTCTGCACT
The DNA here is from genome assembly GCA_963575035.1 of Avahi laniger. NCBI lineage: Eukaryota > Metazoa > Chordata > Mammalia > Primates > Indriidae > Avahi > Avahi laniger. Next base: position 47,104 of record CAUYSK010004903.1, on the reverse strand, counting down.
CCGGGCCTCTGGGCCTGGCTGGAGTCACAGGATGGCTGGGAGGGCCCCATTCCATCTCTGCCCGCTCCCTCCTCACCCACAAATGAGCGAGGCAGAGTGGCAGGAGCCTGGGGTAGGGCCTTTTGAAAGACACTCAGTAGATTCCCCGGGCACTGGCACTGGCCTGGAGGTGTCACACACCTGGCTCATAAAGTCCTCAGCACAACTTCCAAAGCAGAGGTTATAAGGCAGCTGAAGAGACGGAGGCTCAGCAGCACCCAGGGACTGTCGAAGTCACGGTTAGCGGCAGAGCCAGGATGCAAACCCAGGTCTGCCAGACTCCAAATGCAGCTTGCTCCCCACTGGCTTGCTCTTCCTCCCCAAGGCCCCCGGAGGCTGAGGCTGCTTTCCAGGCCCAGCTCTGTCGGGAAAACACAACCTCTCTGGGTGCCCCCTCTGTTCCCCACCTGTAAGGCAGGAGTCACAACCACCATCACCCCGGCCCCTGCAGGTTTGCCGGGGCCATCACATGAAACGGGCTCTGAAAGGCGCCGTGCCAGTGGGGGAGAGGAGCAGTAGCAAGTGTCCCTGTGGGGGTGAGGACCTCCTGAGGGCTTTGCCAAGGGCCTGGGGGAGAATCTGTACCCTTGTGGCCGCTGTAGGCAGGGAGCAGGTGCGGGCAGTGACCGTGCCCCTCGATACTGACCTTGTGGCCTGAGCGCATGGGGAATATGCCCCACCTCCCCTGGGAGGTTGCTCATTCTTGGCTCTTAGAGTCCCTAATGTGACAAATTCATTTAGTAACAATGTCATTTTTCAAGCACTGACACCTAGTTCATGAAGGGGCCTCCTGGCGTGGGAGTCAGGAGACCCAGGTTCTGATGCTTATGCCGCCAAGAGCCAGTAAACTATGTGGCTTTCTCTTTCTGGATCTCAGTTTCTTCATTTAAAACACAGGAGGGCGGGTCAGTGGATCCTTCATCAGGGTCGCCCTGGCGTGGCCAGTCTGAGAGTCTCTGTTCGGAAGCCAGCCCCAGCAGGCTCCGGTGTGAAAGGCAACGAGCTCCCAGGCCTGGGGGTGGAGGTGGGAGCGTTCCCCTCCACGTGTTCCCAGGGTCCTGGGGGCTGTCAAGCGGCGGGAATGAAACCTCTAGGACGCTATTGCAGCATCGGCGGGATACAGAGCAGACTGGATTTTGCAACCCTCCACAGCGTTGCATGCAAGGCGTGGCCGAATCTCCAGGGCCTCTTGTGTGCCCGTGGAAAGCTGTTTCTCAGAGCTGCTCACTCTCTGAAGGGGCAGGGCTGGGCCCTGTTCTGGGATGGGGGCATACGAGGGAAAATACCAACTCCACGAAACAAACCCAGGCTCTTGCCCAAGTCGAGGGGCAGCCCACAGCAGCAGCGGAGCTTCTGTAGCCAAGGGGTGGCTCCTGGGCTGGGAGGCCTGGAATTCACACCCAGGAAGTGAGGTGTCTGTTAGTAAGTGAGGCTCCCAGCAGTGAGTCAGGGCTTTGCAGTGGGGTGAGGGGGTGGAGGGGTGCTCAGGAGGCTAGGCTGGGGAGCAGAGCGCTTGCTCAGCTAAGTTCCATTCCTACCTATGCCAGCCATTCGCTGTGTGGCCCCAATAAGCTATAACCACTCTGGACTTCAGTTTTGCCATCTGTGAAATGGGAAAACCAACTACTGCTCCTTATGATTATTGTTAGGGTCAAACCAAAGTGACGTCATGAGGATGAAGGACATTTGAGAACTTTCCATGCTTTAAGTTCTGTCTCCCAAAGGAACGCTGGGAGCTGGCTTTGCCCCGAGCGGTACTCATTGCAGGACATTCTCCCACCAACCCTGAATGAGGCAGGTGCTAACTCGGGTCCACTGATGAAGCGATGCAAGCTCAGCGAGGTGCAGCAACTGAGACTTGGTGCTAGGGGTTTTCTGGGTCTCAGCACCCCAGGTAAGTGAATAAGAGGGATGGTGGGTCTATCTCAGTTTGTAGGCCCTGGAAAGGGACCGTAGGGGGGCCCCTCCTTTGAGTGACACCTCTTCTGTCCTTCCCTGCTCTCGGGTAGGTACTGTGGGGAGAGATAAGGGCTGGGATTCTGAAGCCCAAACCTGGCCTCTCCCAGACATTTCGCTTCCTCCTGGCTCCGGGGGGCATCTGGAGAGGAGACAAATCTAGGGGAGATGTTAATTAGTTCTGACAAATTAATAAAGAAAGCCTAATTTATTCTCCAGATCTCATTTCCTTCGCTGTGCTTTATTTTTCTGCCCAACAAGCTGCTGCTAGGGAAATGGAGGGGAAAGGCGGTGGTGGGGGTCAATCTGAAGACAGAGGCAGCCCAAATCCACCTCCCCCCTCCTTGCTGGCTCCCTGCCCCACCCCCACCCCACCCTCCCCTGCTCCAGGAAGCCAACCCCAGACATTAAGCTGTCAAACCACTCCCAATTATCTCCCTCTATGCCCGCCAGCTCCAGAGGCGACAGTTGTAGCAAGCTGTCGTTGACTCATTCTGTCACCGGCCTGCCCTCCTCTGGGAAAATGCAATTTAATGAAGTCCGATGGCAGGGCTGGGGCAGACGGGGTCCCAGGAAGAGGGTAGCACCAGCTTGGGGACGGGCAATAACCTCTTTCTATGGGGCAGTATCTTTGACTTGTGTGACATGACCTCACCTCCAGACCCTGGAGGGGTCATCGTGGACCTCCCCTGCTCCACTCACCTCTTCAGCAGCTCCCAGCAACAAAGGCATTAACCTTCTCCGCCAGGGCCTCCACCTCCCTTGGCTGCCTGTTTTAATAGCGTATGGTCGTGACAGCTGGGAAATTCTTCCTGCTGTTTCATCTCCATCCCTTTGGCTGAAGAGGAAGTCCATTTCCCCACACCTTTTGATACAGAGCCTGGGAGTGGGTCAGCCACCACCAGACGCCACCCAGGTCAGTCCAGTGTCGGGCCAAGGCTGTCTGTGGGCTGCCAAATCCGCCCTGGTGCTGGAAGGAAGGGGGTCTTCCCTTTCGCTTTTGGCTGGGCTTGGTGTGGCCTCTTGTCCCTCTCAAGTCCCATCTCCCCAGGGGCATTTGCTGGAGGTCTCTGTTCCCTCTGGCTCCTGGGCTCAAATCCCAGTTCTGCCACTTGCTAGCTTTGTGGCTTTGAACTTTCTATACCTATTTCCTCATCTATACAAATGGAGGGAAAATAATAACTCCCTCAAAGGTTGTTGGGAAGATTAAATCAATTTCTATAAGCAAAGCACGGAGAGCGGAAACAGGCATGGTCAAGTGCGCAGCAGATGGTGGCTTCTGGTGCTGTGGCCCCACCACAGCCTCCCCATCCCGTAAGGCAGCACCTTGCCTCAATACAGCCTTCACTTGCGCTCTCCCCGCTTCTCCTCTCCTCTTCCTCCGGTGCCCGTCTATTCTTCTGGTCTCGGTTTAAGCATCCCTCTCCCTGGGAGACATCCCCTATCCCCAGATGGGGTTAAGCCAGTCTATGTCCCCACCAGGCCCAGGCCTCTGCCACACCCAAAATAGCATGTTCAATGTCTGGTCCCTGTGCACCCTGGACCATGAGCTTCCGGAGAACATGGCTGGCACCTGCCTCGCTCAAAGCTGCACGCCCGGCACCCCTCACAGGAGGTGATAATCACGTTGTGTGTGTGATCAGTAATTAAGAGTTGACTGACACATGACATGACCCGGAGGGCAAGGTGCCTCAAAGCTCCCCCGGCCCCAGTGGAAAGGGTCTGGGACTCGGGTGGGTTTGAGAAATGCTCCTGGCAGAGGATCTGAGCACATACTTCTCCCGCCTGGCCCCACTCCACAGCCCACTAGTCAGGAAGGGCCTTCATGCTGGTACCAAAGGGACAGACAAATGTCTACAGCAAGGTGCGGTTGGACATCTCCAGAGCTCACAGATTGATTGACCCTCGGAAGTCGAGGCACCACACTCTTTTGTACCCTTCCTGGTCTGAGTGCCGTGGACTTGACCAGGTGGTAGGAATACAGTCACCTGCCCCACACAGATCGGCAAGCGGCTGCGGCAGGACCCTCTTTCCATGGAAGCACACCTGGCCCACGTTAGTAAACCGCTTCCTGTCTGACTCCCGCCTGAACCCCCACCTCCCCACTCTGAGATCCCAAAAGGATCAATCATGTAAGATGCAAGGTAGCTTATTGCCAGGTTAATGAAATGTGCGGCTCAGCCTGATGGGCTGTCAACTCCTCCGTATCCACGGCTCCCAGCTTGGGACCGGCATGTGGGTGCCCAGGAGCTGTGTTCCAAAGGAGCGAGTGGCCTTCGTCATGCCTGTCCTGTCACACTGGCTCCGCACACACCCTTAGTGTGCCATCCTGCTGCCTCTTCTCCAAGATAATCACTCCTCCTTGCAAATCTCCCGGCTCAGGGACGCTGCCTTAGCACCCAGGGACTTGGTTGTCAGGGCAAGAAGCCACCTCTCGTAGCTCACTTGAGGTCACACAGCTGCCCTCCCCACCATCACTTTCCTGCATGAGCACCTGAGAGCAGGGGCAGTCTCCACCCTCCCTCTGGGTCTTACCCCTGACTACCCCAGTGTTTCTTGCAACACAGAGAGCCCAGAGCTCGAGAGAATGGCTTCTGGGGACAGAGGGCCGAACAGGGTCAGAGACCTTGGATTTGAGTCCCTCAGCCTAAGGGTAGGAAGAGATCTCTTGGGCCCTACCAGCTTCCACTTCCCCGTCTATAACTTGGTTTCCTAAATGTCAGAAGTGCTCAGAGTGGGCCTCCCTCTCCTGCCTGGAGTAAGGGGTAGGCCTTGGAGGTGGTAAGAGGGCCTCGCTGCACCCTAAGAGGCTCTCTCCAGCGGGTGGACAGGTGCAGAAGAAGGGCTGAAAGCTCAGCTGTGCCTGTACACGTGCCAGGGAGGAGGGAGGTGCCCTGGGACATGGGACAGCAAGGGGTCAGCGAGAATCAGGCTACAGTCCAGACTGCCCTTGGCTGTGGGGAGAGGGCATCTCTGGAGGGACCTCACCCATCCGGCTGCTTGGACTCCTGCAGCCCGGCCAGGGTGTCAGGCCCATGGCTGGGGAGGGCTTGGACATTCTTCCACTCACAGCCCAGTGGGAGCTTCTCTGGGGAACGTGGGCAGCTTCCGCTAAGACCCAAGTTTGAGTCCTGGTCCTGCCGTGTACGCGTGGTGGTATTTTCAAGCAAGTCATTAACTTCTCTGAACTCTCTTTCCTCAAATGTAAACCAGGGAGACAGCCCTGACCTCAGGGGGTGCTAGGAGTCTGAGGCAAGAGCACCCTGTAGTTGCCACAAATCACGCGCTGGGATGGAACTGCGGTGTGCGCTGGGCAGGGACAGCGTCCTGGAGCAGGCCTCCCACAGAGAGACTGCGTGTTTGTGCATGTGTGTGCACACACGTGTGTGCATGCAGGAAGGGTATGCACGGGAAGGAGGCAGCAGCTGTCCATTGGGGTATGTGTTCATTAAAATATTGATTACCGATGTCACCAAGCACCTTTTGGGTCCTGGGCAACAGCATTGAACAAAAGAGAAAAAATTCTGTCCTCGTGGCGCTTATGTTCTAGCAATGGCAAACAATAAATAAGAAAAGTGTGTGCAGGATTATTTAATTTTAGATCAAGGGTGGCCAGAGGAGGCCTCACGGAGAAAGGGGACATTTGAACAAAGAACCAAAGGAGGTGCACCAAGCATGTGGCTGGCGGCGAGCAGAAGGTGCAGAGGCCCCGAGGTGGGCGTGTGTCTGGTGAGTTTGGCGGGTGTAGCTGGCGGGGACGGATGCAGGGGGCCAGATGATGCAAGGCCCAGGCTTCCCCTCCGAGCCAGATGGGAGCCATTGGAGGGTGTGAGCAGAGGGACATGACCCGGGCCGTGTTTTAACAAGATCACTGACACTGCTGAGAACAGACGGTGGGGTGGTGGCAGGCGGACTGGGTAGGAGGTGACTACAATCATCTGGGGCATCTCGGCTGCCTCTGCAGGGTTGGGGAGGGAGAGCCAAGGCTAGGGGCGGGGCAGGGGCTGCATGCAGGTCTGCGGAGGTCACCTCTCTCACCTCTCCCGCCCGTCTAGGTAGGACAGCTGGCAGCCACCCCTGGCGCTGCACGCAGGCTGTCTTCTCAACCTGGGCCTCAAAGGGAGGCGGGGAGGGCAGGGGTGAGGAGGAAGCCCTGCACAAAACGATGGCCTTGAGCCAAGACAAGAGAGATGCTTGTTCTCCTTTATTTATGAGTGTTATTGGGAGAAATAAAGCCCTGGGCAGCAGCCTCCACTGGGCGGGAGCCAGGCCCTCACTCCTCTCTCTTTCCTTCCACTTTCCCCTTCCGTCCCTACCTCTTCCCTGGGCACAGACTTCCCTCCGACACACAGAGATCAAATAAATTTTCACTCAAAGGGAAAGATATTATCTCCCCTTACTATTCAGCACCAACACCAGTGGAACCGACAGCCCCGTGTTAAAGGCAATTAGACGGCTTTGTTTTTGTAGGGGCAGAAGGTCTGTTTGGCATCCTCCTTGGGAACTGGATCCCGCTGCGGGCAGGGCCAGTGGCTCCTGTAACTCCCAGGGCAGAAGGCTGTGGCCCCCCACCCTGCAGAAGCAGAAAGGGCCCAGCTTCCCTTCGCTCTGAGAACTGCTGGTGTCCAGGAGAGGGAGGGACCCCCTCCCCCATCCAGGCAGCGCTACACCTTATCTCTGTACACCTGTACCCCGCGCAGCCTGGTATTGCCCCCGCCAGGGCTTCTCATGCCCTGGAAATGTCACAAAACACAAGGGCTTGAAAGAGGGCAGGGGCCCTGGTGATTCCGTCCAACCAGAGAGACCCCGGGCCTCCACTTCCTTCACTCGGTCACCTTGCACCGACAGCACACCTGAGAGCAAGCGCTGGCGCAGCCCTTGCAGAGCACTCGTACACGCTACCTCTTTCAATCCTCATGAAAGCCCTCCGAGTTGGTATCATCATCCCCCTTTTATCTGCATTCCATCAGTATTCATAGGAGAAGACACTGAGGGTCAGAGAGCTGGAGCAGGTTGTCCAAGGGCACAAAGCTAGCATGTGGCAGGGAACCTAAGTCCACCCCATCCCTCGATCCTTCCCCCTGGCGCTAGGTGAGGAAGGAGAGGGGTTAGAATCCATTGCTTGCCTTCCAGTGGTTTTGAGCTGGCAAGAGCAGTCAGACCACTGCTGCCCCTGCTGCACGGGGTGGACAGGGAAAGGCCATCCATCCTTAAGTCATCCTTGGAGGATAAGAGGTTTTTATCAGACACAGGTGTGAAGGCCACTGCCCTCGCCTTGACACAAAGCCCCTGGTAACTGGGTTCCACCGGCGCACCCTCACCGCTGCCCTCTCCCTACCCCATGCTGGGCTCTGCTCCAGGACCTTCCAGGCACTGGCTCTTACTTGCCTCTGGGCCTTTGCACAAGCTGTGCTGTCTGTTGGGAGCACCCTCCCCTGTACCCACCACTCCCCTTTTCTGGCTAAAGGTCACCCTCACCTTCTCTTTTGTGGCCGTTCCCATTCTGCTTCCACCCCTGCCAAACCTTCCAGCCCACCGCTCACGCTAGTGCCCACTTAGGTGTCCCATAAGGCCAAGGGCACGACCTCTCCCCACCTTCTCTCTCCTCCGACCGTCCATACAGGCAGTTCCCAGACCCAGTCATACCCCGCCTTGTCCCTGCTATACCAAGTTGCTAAACCCTCTCCTTCTTCCAGATTCTTCTATAGGGTTGCCTCTCTCATACTAAATCCACTGGTTCTTCTATCCTTGTTCTTATTTTTTGAATTTTTTTATTGTTATGTCACAGTTGTACATACTTTGGGGTACATGTGATATTTTGATACATGTATACAGTGTAATGATCAAATCAGGGCTGGGACATCCGTCACCTCACCCACCTGCCCTTGCTTTTATTCATGAAGCGTTACCATGCATGTACCACGCATGTACCACGTGCCAGGCTCTGTGCTGGCTGCCTCTGGGTGGAGGGGATGCTGGTCGTGGCAAGAGGCAGGATGGCAGAGGAATAAGAAAGACTAAGACATTTTCTTTTTCTTTAGAAGCTCAGTCTAGCAGGGGCCCAGGCAAGAAAACAAATAACAAGTGAGTGATAAGTGCTGTTTGTTTTTTTAAAGTATAAACCTGAAGCAAGGGGGGCTTGGGAAAAAGGAGTGATCTGAGGGTGTTGGGGGTGTCACACAAGAGGATAAATGCAGGAGTCCCTCAGAGAGACAGACAGACAGACAGACACACACACACACACACACACACACACACACACACACACACGAGGGAATAGGAAGAGGAAGGAGTGTCTTTAAAAGCACGGATGTGGTTAAAGCATTGGCTATTTGGGGCAGAGGCGTGGGGAATAGCCGGTGAATGGAGAGGGAGGAGGTAAGAGGCAATTTTAAAAGGGCTTTGTATTAGACAAGGGTCTGAACTTCACCTTGTAGGCAACTGGGAGCCACTGATGCCTTTTAAGCAAAGTGGTGACATGGTCACAACTGTGCTTTAGAAAGAGGCTCGTGGAATGCTAAGTGGAGAAAGCCAGTCACAAAAGGCCACATACTGTATTATTCCATTTACGAAATGTCCCCAGAATAGGCAGATCCACAGTCACACAAAGCAGACGAGTGGCTGCCAGGGGCTGGGGGAGGGAAAATGGGCAGAGACTGCTAATGAGTGATGAAAATGCTCTGGATTAGGTAGCGGCGATGGCTGTACAACTCTGTGAATGTACTAAAGCCACTGAATTGTACACTTTAGGAGCGTGAATTTTATGGTATGTGAATTACGTCTCAATAAAAACCGAAGAAAGAGGCACACGAGGAAGGATGGATGGTGGGGAGCTAGACTGGAGATAGGAAGGCCCCCAGGAGACCTCTGCAAGCCTGCAGCACCCCCAGATGTGGGGTCCCAGCAACTGTGCTGCCATGAGCAACCCCCTTCTGAAGCCTGAGTGTCACTTTCCTCCCTCCCCTACCTAGGACTGATTCTGCTGGGGGACAAGGGGTCCCGGAGACATCCTGGCATCCCCCACCCCGGGTAGCTCCCACCTCCGGCAGCCAACATATCTCCCACATCCTGCACGTGACAGACAGGTCACCTGACAAGCCACACCACCTATTTTTGAAGACAGGCAGGTCCCCTGGTAATAGAGCAGGCACGCAGACACTTTGCCATAGATGGGGAAACTAGGGCAGAAAGTAACACCATGAAAACAGAACTGTGTGTCCAGAAATAAGAGAGACACCCTCACGCACATCCCAGCGGGAGGCCGGGGATCACCGGCGCCACTGCAAGGTGGGCCAGAGCGCTTCTGTGCGACCCCGCTCTCCACTGCTTCCCTCAGACGGGCCGCCACCGCCCTCTAAAGACTGAGTCCTTTCTGTGGGGTCCTGAGCATCTGTGACTGGGCTCAGGGGACACTTACGTCTCAGGGGAGGGCATCAGAAGACGAGGGAGGAGGGCAGGGCCAGCCCCCGTCTGCGAGGGCGAGGAAGGAAAGTACTGGTGAGTGGAAGCGGGGAAGGAGGCAGAGGGAGCGGGGAGGAGCAAGTCTGGGGCTGGGTGGGAGAGGATACCAGGGGACTCCCCGACTGGGTCTGGGGGTGAGGGCAGGGCAGAGAGGGCAGGGCTAGGTGCACGGGCTTCAGGGGGAGGGCCTAGCTGCTTTCCCAGCATCCCCTAGGCCACTTCTCTCACCACAAACCTCAGTCTCAAGCCACTTGGTTGTCATGGAAACAGGCCGGATAGAACAGATGGTCTCCACTAGCCAAATTCCAATTAAACAGGGCAGAGATGGATAGGGAAGGGGGTGTGATGTGACTAGGCCGCAGAGGGCTCAGTCCCCAGGAAGGACTGGGGTCATTATTCTGGTAGGGGGACCTCAGACGGGTAGAGAAAGCTGCTTAGGGGAGGTCACTACCCACTCGCCCCACCCTCACCCCTTCAGTTTTGAAAGATGGGGAGGTGGGGACGTGGAGGCTGAGGGGTTGCTAGCTGGGAAAGGCCGCGGTGGGGGCACACGGCTGTAAATTTCCAGGAGCACTGAAACAGAGCACACGCACACCCAGGCACATGCGTGCAACTAAATATCGTGGTATGTACATGCATTTACATGCACAGAACACACAGGAGCAGTGCAGGAAGGTTAAGCAAAGTCATCACGCAGAGACACACTTTTAACTGAGTACAAAGAAAATCTTTGGAAAACAAAAGAAGCAATTTATTCTCATATATTTAATAAACACATAGTAAGAATCTACCAAGTGTCTGCAAGCAGGGATATAAACACACACGCACGTGTGGCACACACATGTGAAGCATATGGTCCCTAGCCTCAAGGACACGGGATAAATTAACTAATAACATGATCACTGCTATGGTAGGACTGTTCACAAAGTGCCATGACAATATAGGCAAGAAATGACGAATGTGAGGAGGGGAATTAGAAGGAAGGAAGAGTATGTTCTAGAGGAGGTTCAAGATTTCACTGGGCTTTGAAGCATGAATAGGAGTTTGCCAGCCAGTGAAGCAGGGCCCTGCAGGCAGAGGGGACAGCAAGAACAAAGGCATGGTGAGCAGAGAAGTCAGGGCTTCAGAAAGGGATAAGCCCAGTATGAGTGGCGTTGGGAGTGCAGAGCACTTAGCGGAGGAGAGGACCCTGAAACAAGCCCTGGCGTGGAAGGTGTCATTTCTGACTCAAACACGAACACCCCACACACAGAAACGTGCCATCACACGGCACCGCCTGCGAAACCACACATCCACGCACAACTTCACACACACACAACCACAGAGCCTCCTAGTACTCATAAATGTTGAACAAATAGAAAAAGGATGATTTTGTTTGCTGCAAACAAAGTGAGGCGGGTTTGGGAGGTGTCAGGACAACGGCATGCATCAGAGGGTTTCCTACTTTGGCTACGGAGGTTAAACAGGGTGCCAAGAAAACAAACCACAAAGAGGGGCACAGGAGGAGGAAACCTCATGGCTTATCAGGATTGAGAAGCCAGCCAGCTCCCATCAGTTTGCTGTACATTTATGCGGCACCTACTGTGTACCAGGCACTGAGCTAGGGGCCTGCAGAGATTTTTTAAGGCTGAGTCTTCTCCTTCAAAGAGTTCAGGGTCTAGGGTGAGGGGAGGAGGGAAAGTAAGTGGTAAACACAGTAGCAGGAGACAGAGGGGAGAGGGCTCATGGGAGAGGCTGTTTGGGAACCAAGGTATTTCACAGGGGCGTGTGCTGGGGGTCAGGAGCAAGGCTCTGGCAGCAGTGCACTGCAGGAGCTGGGAGCAGTTAGTTTGTGCTGGAACCTAGACTATGTCCATGTGAAGTGGAAGGTATATTTGGAAAAGCAGTCTGGTTGCAGTGAAGGCCTAGACCAGTGGTTCTCAAATGGAGTGCCCTTGCCCCCCAGGGGACATTCAGCAATGTCTAAAGATTTTTTTTATTGTCACACTGCAGGGGAGTTGGCGAATGAGGGGGAAAGGAGGATACTATGGGCATCTGGTGTATCGAGCCCCACAACAAAGAATCATCTGGCCCCTAAATCAGTAGGGCTGAGGTTGAAAAGTCCTGGTTCAGATCATGGAGTCTGCACTTGAGTCGGCAGCACTGGGGAGCCCATGATGGCTATGGAGCTCAAACTTCTCTTTGTTCTGCCGGTGTGCGCAGCCTACCCAGGAATGGGGAAGAGGCATCCAGGAAAGCTAACAGTACCAGAGCTCGGAGGGTAGTGGTGGGACTGGGGAGGGACCCTGCAGAAATTTAATGATGAAAAGAGGCAGGGGAGGGAGGAGGAGGAGCCACAGCTCCAGTGAATGGCAGAACTGGGGTTTCATCACAGAAATGGGAAGAGCCTGGGGAGGGCTGTGTCTTGGAAAGAGGAGGGCGAGGGTGGCTTGGATGTGTTGAGCTTGGATTGTGCACAGGTCAGGCTGAAATCACAGAGAACAGACAGGGGGATTGTGGTCTTAAGCCCCAAATTCTCCTGCGGCCTTCCGAGTCCCCACACCCCTGTCCCCATGCACAGGCTCTGCAGGCGCAGGTCTCACGTCTGGTCTGGTCCTCCCTCCCCCCCTCGGCTGTTCTGGGCACTCTCCAGCCTACTCCTCCTTAGTCTCCAGGTGTCAGATTCCCGGTCACTGCCCCAGGTCAGGCCCCTGTGTCTCCATCACAGCCTTGTGCATATTTTAATCGCCCAAGTAATTCCCCAAATTGCCTGGAGGCTTTGCGCAGAGCATCACCCAGGGGCAGGATCACACCTGTTCTGAGGCTGGTCCAGCACTACAGCACTCTGGGCCCCAGCACAGCACAGGATTAGAGCAGACAGGAGAGGACCCCCCAGTTCCCTTGCTTCAACCCTTGCCCCGCTTTCCCTTTTTTCCTTTTCCCCCTTTCTTCTTCCCCCCACCACACCACAAGCCTTACAGCAACTGCTCTAGAAGGAACCGTTGTGCCAGCCATAGGGATGGGATTGCAACACGGATCCCCAGCAAGAGGCACGGGAAACCAGGACAACCTCTAACCAGAAGTGTCCCGGAGTTAGAGATGAAAAATGCCAACCTCAGGGACATGTGACCCCTCTTCTCACCTAAACTGCCAATCCTGGTCTTCGGCTGCCCCTGATATGCACCAGCCTTTATCTTCGATTGCGGTTGCTTTTTTTCCCGACACACAGTACCTGGTGCATAGTCGATGCTCAAAGAACATCTGTTGACTGACTGACCTCACACAAAGCATTGGGAAGTGTTACGTACAGGTCGCCCCATGACACCGCCTGGCCAGTAGGAAGGGCCCAGCCAAGTGAGCCAATGCGGACAGGTGGCACTGCCAAGGAGAGCACCTGGGGACGCCCTCTGGGGTGGCCTCTCTAGGGTGGCCGTGGGGCCTGCCCTTCCAGCAGGGAATATCTAGGGGCAGCCGGTGGGGGAAGGCCGGGAAAGCAGGTCACTAATCTCTCTTGGAGATTAAACACCACCAGGCTGGCTCTGGAGACCAGAAACCAGCTGGGGGAGGGGGAAGAGGCCCAGGAGGGACAGGGCGAATCTTGCCTGGGAAGTGAGAGCCCAGGGCAGGGGTGGGAGTGGGGCCTTCTTTTCTGAAGCCTGGGCAGAGCCTAGAAAGATCTGGGGGGGGCGGTGGTGAAGCTGAAATTGGGGGAAAAAGCCATCAATATTCATTAACCAGAGTTGCTAATTATTAACCAGCTAGACTCCTGGACTTGAGGGCCCAATTTCTGTCCCCCCAGCATCAGTCACTCTGTTGAAGCCCCGCTGGCCCTGCCTCCTCTCCTCCCCCAGACTGTCTCCGCTGCTGGCCTTGTCCTTATCTCCCGGTGGCCTGAGGCTGCTGCTGTGGAATCCCACCCTCTACTCCCAGCCCCCGGGGGAGGGTGGTCAGGAAAGAAGGGGCAGACAGTGATTGAAACTGTTATTTGGGGCAGGTCCGTGACCTGGGAGACAGCCATGTCCTTGGGACCCACCCCCTCTTCACTTCCACCCCCACCTGCAGGGCAGCTCGGCCTTCCTCTCTCCCTGCTCAGCCCAGGGTTTGGCAAGAGTGGTGGAGGTGTCAGTAGGAGAGAAGCAGGAGGCACTGACAGGCACTGTCTAGTGCCATAGTCCTGGGCTTGGCAGTCCCTGCGCCAGGGTCTGGTGCCAGGGAGGATGGCAAGGAGCAGCTAGATTGGGGATATCGGTGACAAAACTCCAGACAGAGCCTCCTGGGCTTTGGGGGCACGGGAAGCTGGAGCCGAGCTCGGGTAGCAGACCCCGAGTGATCCCTTCTCTCGGCGTTCAGGAAGGAGGCTATGAGTTCCCTTAGGATAAAGGGCAGCTCAGATTGTCCAGGGGTGAAAGCCCCCTTCAACCGTAGGTCTGGGGGACCCAGGCTGGTCAGGACTGGCCGTGGCTTGGTCAGTCTTACCAAAGCAGCACAGCGGGAGAAGACACATCCCCGCCAGGGCCCTCGCAGGGGTGTTTCAGCACTGGATGGTATCATGAACCTGTGGGTGGCCCTGGACTCCCGAATGCAGAATCAACCTCAGCAGCCTAACGCCGAAAAGTGCACTGCCCTGCCCTGCCACATGCCGTGGCTTGCCCTCCCAGAGCCGTGACAGGCCACGGAGCCGCTGCACTCTGTCATGCAGCACCAACGGGCGATGCGAGAAGCTGCCAGATCACCCCACCTGTGGGGGTCCCTGCAATGCGCCTCCTTCCGTGAGTCACCACGCTCATCCAAGGTGGCCCTGAGTCCATCCCCCCACAATGGCACCCACAGGCCGGAGCGCAGCCCAACCCGCCCCCAGGGTGAACTGGTATAGGTGGAGGGTCCTGCCCCCTCCAGCCCCACTGTCCCCAGATCGGCGCCCTGACCTTGTGTAATGCATTCCCTCTCCCCATCCCCTCTCTCCTCATTACCAACATAATTCCTTAATTCCCACTGGAGATAAGCAGGTCTTTCACAGAAATTCATGATTAATCCAAAGGAAAACAGGGCTGGGAAGGGGTGAGGACCAGGAAAGGGTGAGAGGGAGGTGGGGGGGGTAGCCAACCCATCTGCCTCCTCCCAGACCTTAGTCAGCTGTGGTGCTTGGGGAAGCCTACGCCCAAATTCCCCGCCAGGAGCACCATGCCTATTACTGGGGTTCCAAGGAGGGCACCCGAGATGGGGAGGGCATGGGACTCAGAGAGAGGATGCTGCGGCCGGGGCTGTCTGCGAACGCCTAGAGGGTCATGTACAAGACCAGATGTGCTCCGTGCGCTTCCAGTGGGGCAGAAACAGGACAGAAACAGGCAGAAACAGAAGGAAGCTTCCGGGGTGCAGGTCTCAGCTCAGTGCAGGGTGGAACTGGGGGCTGTCAGGGCCGCCCGGGCTTCCATGGAGGTTGGTGAGTTTCCTGTCACTGGAGGTACTCAGGCTGCGGCCAGATGGCAACTCACTGGTAGGGGTGTGGTTAGGGGGTTTATGAAATGGATGGGTGTTCCATTATTTCATTTCCTTTCCAAGCTGAGGCTCTAGGATTCTCTGACTTATCCCCTGCAGGCCGGGGAGGTGCCTTCAGCTGTGGGCCCAGCAGGGAGGCTCTTTCCAGACCTGGGTCTAAGAGGGGACCAAGCGGGCTCAGGTGTTTAACACACCTTTGGAGAGGGAAGAGAATGCAGTGCCCGGCCTAGAGTCACCTGCCCCTTCATGTCCAACCAGGGATGGCTCAGGGAGAGCAAGGGGCCTATGCCAGCCTGACCCACAAGGCTCCACCTCCCTCTCTCCCCAGCCCAGCCAGGCCTCTGCCTGGTCAGTGTTCCTGCCCATGCTGGAAAGAGCTGGCACCCTCTGGGGTCACCTGCTGTGTGTGAAGTCAGAGGTCAGAGGGTGGATGCCATCCCATGCTGGACTGGATGTTATGTTTGCTGCTGTGTCTCTGCTCCCACCTCCCTGCCTGGCACACAGGAGGCACTGAGGGCGCACAGTGCTGAGTGAATGCGGGAATGAACCTGCCCGCCTCTCCCACAACACACGGGGCAGTGGGATTCCCGCAAAGGCTAGCACGGGCACTTGGGGCAGCCGGAACCCTGCACCTCGAGTCTAACTCTTGTTTTCAACTGCCCTTTAAGAGGAGAGGACAAGATGGCTCCAAAGAGCCACCAGGCACCTTCGCAGGTGACCACCTGGGCTTGGAGGCAGATCTCCAGGAGTCCAGGGCCCTGAGCCCCTGACGCACCCTCCCCCATGTTGACCGCCCTGGAGAAGTCTCAGGAGCCCAGCAGAGGTCCCTCCACCAGGCTGCCCCAGCCCCAGGGAACAGACCCTCCCTCTAGATTCAGGGTCCTGGGGAGTCGGAGCCCACGATGTAAAGACTTGTTCTGGGTCAGGCCCTGGGCTAAGCACTATGTGCGTTACTTACCTTCTCTAACCTTCCATTATCTCCTCCCTACTGTGCAGCTAAGGGAACTCGAGTGTGAGGAGACACAGACGTACTCACTGACACAGGTAAGTCATAAAGGGCCGAGACCACTTGGCTCAAGGCTCAAAAATAACCAGTGGATTCAGTCAGTTTAGCAGGGAAAAATAGTCAAACAAACCAGCTGTTTGTGACCCTATAGACAAAACAATTACCCAAGACTGACCTTCGCCTGCTCCCTCCCTGGAGGCTGGGGTGCAGTGTGGACCCTGCCCTCCTTCTCCCCACCCCCATCTCCATATCCAGAGTCTGCTCCCACCCCATGAGCTGGGTGAGAGCCCCCACCTCCGTGGGGGAGAAGACCGCAATCAGAGTCTGTCTAATCAGGAGCACGTACACACACAGCACGTGACCTCATGCACCCACACACACACACCATAAACCGCTCTCATACACACACAGAGGACATAAAAACACTTGTAAAGAAACACATAAACCAGCACAGATTATCATTACAGCACAAACTGTGCACACAAGTGCCGAGGGGATAGGAGCGACGGAGTGATGAGAGGGCCATGGGGGAGAACTCCTGGGAAGGGTTTTCTGAGCTGAGCTGGGGGCGGGGGGGTCCGGAGAGACCCTGCGGCAGCAAGGAGGGGTGGGCGCCAAGGACGGTCACTGCCTCCCCTCCTGCATCATCACTGGCCCCCTGCAGCACTGACCCCGAGGCCTATCACGGACTCCTGGGAGGTGCCGGGAGGGTCAGGGAGGGTGCTGTGGCCGGGGCAGAGGCAGGCGCAGGGAGCAGGGCCTGTCGCATCAGCTCCCCCAGAGCCCATCCATCAAGCCAGTGGAGATAACCAGAGTGCCTGGCTGGCCCAGGACACTGATTACTCTCTGGGCACCATAAACACAAGGAATAAATCTGGGAAGGGGCCGGGGAGGAGGGTGTCTCGGTAGCAGGGCTGGCTGCCCTGCCTGGGAAGGGAGAGACAGCCCCTCCATCATTCTGAGAGATGTAGCAATCTAGGCCAATGAGATCAGGATGGTTGGGGGGCGGGGGAGGTGGGCAGTGATAATATAATAATCCAGTGCAGTGTGGCTGCTCCACTCCAGTCTTATTTACACTCAGGGAGATGCCTGTCCCTGCTTCCACTCCAATTTATACCCAGGAGCTGCTGCAGAAAGCCTCCGCCATTGATTCAAAACCCCCCAAGGCAACCTGGCCCCAGTGGGCAGAGAAGAGGGGCATAAATGTGGCTGGGCTCAAGAGCTAGGGTAGGCACCTGCAGGGCCTGGGGCAGTGGGCTCTGGGCAACACTGGCCCCTTTGTGCCCCCTGGGCAAGCCTTGGCTTTGGATGGGAGTCAGGTGGGTCCTAAACCTGTCTTCCTCCTATTGCTCTCAAGCACTTCCTGGGTGCAGGGCAGATCCAGCCCCAAGAGCTGATCGCATGGCTCTGGCTTGTGTCTGGCCACAGAGGCCGCGCGGTAATTCAAGCTAACGGAGCATGGATAATCTAGAACAGCAGAGGGTCTAGGAGGAATTTCTCTTTGGCGTCGAAACGGATCAGATGACTCTTCTGCAGCCGAGTTACCTTCCTAATTAAGCAAGGGAGTCTGTGAGTCCTGAGCCCACATGGTGACCTGCAGGGTCAGAGTGTGCTGGGAGGAGCACTGGCCCCATGTGACCCTTGCGAGGACAGTCTGTACATGGACGGTCTGGAGTCAACTCGCAGTCCTTTGCCACAACACTGGGGAAGGGTTTTGATTTTTCTGCTCCCATGATCTTCTTTCCTGAGAAAGTTCTCTACCCCCACTGCAAGGCTGAGGATGCCTGGGCCCAGGGTCAGTCACCTGTCCCCAGCTCCCTGTCCTGAACCTGCCTGGGGCAGAGGAAGCGCCAGCCCTTTCATCCCAGGAGATCAAAGCAGCCGGCACAGGTGAACACCCTAAATCCTTGCCCCATCCCCGCTCCCCAGTAAGGGCCCCTCCCTAGCCATCTTTTGGGATCTCTGGGTGAGGGAATGAAAGACTGAAACCTTCCAGAAGCTTAGGACAGGCTCTGGCAGACGATTAGCTTACTGAGCCCTGGATCCACCCAGAATCTGGGGCTAGCCTGGGAACACCCACTGGCCTGGGAACACCCATTGGGGGAGTCCCAGGCAGATTCTCTCTCGGAGAAGCTACTACACCTGCCTCTAGTCTCACCGTGAAACACAGTAGGAGGCCCCCCAAATAGCACCAGTGATGCCCAAAGACGCAGGGGATGAAAGCGTGATAACATCAAGACATTCCACTCCCAAGACGCAACGGTGACCATGGTAGGAACATAACAACTGCGCTTCTAATACTTCTAGAGCATCCAAAGGGTATAAGAGTAATACAGGTTTGAGTATCCCTTATCCAAAATGCTTGGGACCGGAAGTGTTTCAGGTTTTGGATTTTCTTCAGATTTTGGAATATTTGCACATACATAATGAAATATCTTGGGGATGCGCCCCAAGTCTAAACATGAAATTCATTTACGTTTCATATACATCTTATACACATAGCCTGAAGGTAAATTTTATACAATCTTTAACAATTTTGTGCATGAAACAACGTCTTGACTGAGTTTGACTGCGACCCATCACATGAGGATAGGTGTGAAATTTTTTACTTGCGGTGTCATGCTGGC
This sequence comes from Avahi laniger, assembly GCA_963575035.1. Classification (NCBI taxonomy): domain Eukaryota; kingdom Metazoa; phylum Chordata; class Mammalia; order Primates; family Indriidae; genus Avahi; species Avahi laniger. Next base: position 28,540 of record CAUYSK010004903.1, on the reverse strand, counting down.
ACTCAAAAAGATTCAGATTTTAGAGCATTTTGGGTTTCAGATTTTCAGCTTAGATGCTCAACCTGTACCACCAATTCTTTCTGAAGACCCAGCACTAATAACTCCCCAAATGTTCCAGGGATATGCAACACAGCACCAGGCCATCCCTGCACCATCAAAGGGACAGGACTGTCAGGAGTAAGGTGCTTCCCTGGGAGCGATTCTGGAAGCAAGGCCTTGTGAGTACTCCAGGCTGAGTAATCGTCTTCCTCCATCACCACCCCACCACTCGCCAGGAAGAGAAGCAGCTTAGCCAACTGGTACGATCACGGACACTGGGTCTGACTTCCTGGATCTAATTCCTGGCTCTGCCGCTTACTAGCTGAGTGACCATGGACAAGTTACCTAACTCTCTCTGGGCCTTGTTTTTCCATGCATAAAAACACAGAGAATATTAGTTGTTATGAAGATTAAGTTATTACATGGAAGATGTTTACAACAGTGCCTGGCACCCAAGAACTCTCAATAAAATTTGCTATGATTATCACCAACAGTCCAAACAAGCAATCATCTATCCTCCCAGCATGTACTACTGACCCCCTATGTGGCCGGCACTGTGCCAGGACCTGGGGAATCCAAGCCCTGGCAGCAGTGGAGCTCTTGGTCTTGCGGAGAAGATAAATCCCAGGCACAAATAACTAAATAGTAAGATAGAGAGGAATTAGTGTTACAGGGTGGCATGAGTGAGGTGCTGGGGGGCTTTGAGATGAGCGAAATTATCCTTAGCAGGGAGGGTTCTCAAAGGCTTTATGACAGATGTGGCTTTTGCCCTCAGTGTTTAGATGTAGTATTGGAAATAAGGGAGAATGTGGGGGAATTGCATGTGCAAAGGCCCTGAGGTGAGCACTCGGCATGAAAGAGGTGTGCAGGGGAGGGCAGTGGGAGATGAACCAGGGAGGGGCAGCCACCCCATGCTCCCAGGCCTGCGGTGTTTTTCTCAGGTGTGCTGCAGGTATATGCATCCCAGCAGCGTGGGCAGACTGGAGCCAGGAGTTAAGGAGAGAAGTAAGCCAGGGGCTGTGGCTTACAATGAGGATGCTGCCACCAGGATCCCCTGCTGTGGGACCCACATGATGTGGTGTAAGGGCTGGCTTGGCTCAGAGGCACTTTCTCCACCACCCTTGTCCTAGCAGCTGACGGCATTTGCCCACAAGACGCCAGGACTGAGGGAGGGGATGCCTGGGGCACAAGGAGCAGAGCTCACGACAGCCGCCTCCTAGCTCCACTTGGGGTGTGCACCCCAGGCCAGCTGCACACAGGCCCTCACAGGCACACTCCATGGGCTGGGACAGGCCTGCAGTCCCTTTTTCTCCAGAGCAGGGCTGACTCACATCTGCCCAAACAGATTGGCGCTCCCATCTCCGCTGACGCACTTGGTGGGCACACCAGTTCACCTGCCAAAGCGTGGGCTGACCCGAGTGACCCCCGCACAGGTACAAGCATACCAAGTGAGCCCGGGTGTGCTAAGAACCAGTTATCTGGGCCTGGCACTCACTTTCCTCCACAAGCCTGAGGCACCGAGAAAGGGCCTTTGTGCTCATCTTGTTTCTCATGGTGACATCCTTTGAGCCGTGGTGGTTGGTATTCTTATGCCCAGAAGGTATGCAGGATTGCAGGGGAGGGAAGGCAAAGCAAAGGGGGAGGGTACAGGTGGAGAGAAGGCTGGCTGTCAACGGGCACTAGAATCTGCTAAGAAAGAAACAGTCCCGCCTTTGGTGGAAAAGCCCCAGAAGGAATGCAAGGCCCCACCACAGACTGTGCACAAGGTACTCAACCCCAGGGAGGGTGGGACCAGGAAGCCCCTGCCACAGCTACTAGCTGGCTCTTGGTAGTGGCTGGTTCTTTCAGCCTTGGATGGAACTCCATCTACAGGCGAGGGGAAATGCTTCCACAATGGGGTCCCCAAGTCCCTATCCCTACTTTTTAGATGAGAAGAGAGGCCAAGATTCAGCCCAAGGCTGCTGTGAGGACTCTAGACTCCATATCTGCTGCATACCTCTCAGAGTACTTCCGGATGTAGGGGTGTGGGTGGGTGAGTACCTCTGGATGTAGGGGTGTGAGTGGGTATGCTGTCCCCTGTCCCCAAGGGCCTCCCTGCATAGAATGATAATTTGCTGAGCTTCATAGCCAGCTCCTCCCAGAGAAGGCAGACTCCTCACAACAGCCCTGGAGGGAGCTGGGTCCTTCTCCACTTCAGGCAGGTGGCAGAACTGAGAGTCCGAGTGGGTGGGAGGACCCCACGTTTCTAGCTTTGGGGAGCATGCATTCCAGGCTTTTGGAGGGAGGGATTCCATTTAAGCCCAGAGAGTGAGCTCACAGCCCCAATGGGACATTCTTGTGCCTATGGCCACTGGCCTGTTTTGCTGCCAGGGCCACGCCTGCAGCTCTGTCCCAGTGGAGCCACCAGCCAGCGGAACTAATGTCCTTTAATGAGATCCGGGCCAGAGTGGCCAGGCGGGTTTTATTGTCTGTGGCTTGGTAATGAGACTCCTGATAAACTGGGAATGAAATTGGGGTCTGCGCAGACCAGAGGGGGTGGGGTTGGCCCAGGAGAGTTGAGGTCCCCCTCCAATGCTTTCTGAGCACCTGCTCTCTGGCCCTGGGCCCGCCTATGCCCTGGGGCTCCACATTCACAATCCAGGGGCCCTGCCCACGTCTCAGCCCAGATCCCTAGGGAGAGATGCTCCAGTGTCCAGAAGGACGCCACTCCCCTGGCCCCCCTGCTGTTAGGCATCCCATACTCTCTGCCAACCTGGGCTCTGTAGTCAGCTCCAGCTGGGTGGCCACCCTCCAACTAATATCTGCAACTTGTCCCTCACTTCCCAGGCAGCCGATGCTCTGCCTTGTTGTTGGGGGAGAGTGCAGGCTGGAGGTGGCAGGCAAAGAGGATGACCATCTTATGGACACACTCTACTGTGGCTCGGCTCAACTCTTCTCCGTCCATCCCAGTTCAGTTCATCTTCTGATGTACCGGATTTGCAGTCAGGGGACTCATCTGGCATCTAACTTGGCCACACTGGCATGACATGGTCAGCAGGTCACCACACCTAGTCTCACCTTCCTCCTCTCTAAAACGGAAGTAATACTAATGCCATTCACACGGGGTTATGGAGAGGCTCAGCTAAAGAGTGTCACCAACAGTATCATCGCCGTGTTGTGAAAGGATTCGATCTGCAACAGGAGGAATGGAAGCGACTTTCTGCCAATGAGAAGGTGGTGACCCCAGGAGGGATCCTCTGCCTGTCTGGCTGGTACTATCTCATCGGGTGAGCGGAGTCCTGAAGGGAGGGTCCTGTGGCCCACCCTCCCCTCATATGTGCGAGTTTGAAGGCAGGCAAGGGCTGAATCCCAGGCTCTCCCTGCCAGACCCAGGCTACTGCCATCGCGAGCTTCCAGATGGGCAATGGTGCCCCGGCTGGGCCGCAGCCAGGGAGCGAGGCGAGTGCTGGTGGAGCCCTCCGCGACAGAACAAAGGCCACATAGCACCTGCTGTCTGTGTAGTACTCGACCACTGCAGCTGGGCCTGTGCAGGTGCGCGAGCCACCTGAGCCCCCGGGGCTGCCCCCAAATCGGAAGCGGGGACTCACTTCCTGAGCAGCACCTGGTTGGAGACGTGGGAAGTGAGGTCAGCAGCGGGCAGGCAGCTGAGTGGCTGTTTCTCAAGGGAACACAAAGTTGGCACTGCCCAATTAGCAGACTCAGAGGGGGCCAGGACCGTTCTGAGGAAAGGCCCAGGGAATAGGAGAAGTTACACTTCCCTGTATGTTCTCACATGCCTGGCAATGTGCTAGGCACTTTTTACACATCATTCTCAATCTCACCTTCACAACCTCTTGGGAAATCTGTATTAACAAAAATCCCATTTTACTGATGGGAAAATTGAGGCCTACAAAGTGATTTGACCAAGATCACTCAGCTAGCAACTGGTAGAGCTGGGATTCCAACCTAGTCCAACTGGCCCCACTTTGCGATCTCACTATGGTGGGCTGCCGAGATGGGGTAACCAGCAGGTTGTAGGGAGAGGAACTGAGTTATCTACTGCACCACTGCTGCTCTGCCCTCCCCTGGGAATCTGTGAAAGGCACAGATCCCACCAGTCCCCAAGAATACATACCTATTGCTTCTCCCCACTCCCGCCAAGGATAAACCTGGGATTATCCATTGCCCTGAAAATCCTACAATCTGCTGTCAGAAAGTGTTTCTTTCTGTCCTTCTTGGGACTCTTCTGTTGCATTGAGTTCATCTCTGCTTGTGTAACAGGTCAGGGTTCAGATATCATGGTCAATGTGTTTTCTCACATCTCTTCCTTTCACCATTCCCCAGCCCCAAACAGCACAAGAGGATCCAGCGCGTAAAGGGTTAACTGGACTAAAGGGTGTTATCTCCAGCTCAGGGCATTCCCTGGGCAAGGTGATCCCTGCTCAGATCTTAAGTTACCTCCTGCCCCAGCCAGCACATCTGCTGCTGGCTCTGCAGACCAGGTCTCTATGGAGAGGGGCGGGCATCACGGGGGAAACATTTTCCAGTTGGGCTTGGGCACAGGGTGCTGGGCTCCCAGGATTACCCTCTTCCCCACTCCTTGCTCCTCATTTCCATCTCCTTTTCCAACAAGGGGGCTCCTGCTTTCTGCTGCACGAACTCAGGATGCGTCTAGGCACATGTACGTATGTTGCTGACCTGGGCACACATATGGCTCTGCAGGGCTGCTCATGAGGGACCAAAGCCCACGTTCATGCCCCTTTTTAAATGCCAGGAATATGCTATTCCTCCCCCCACACACGTACACCATGATTCTTTCCCCAAGTACCCATGCAGGAAGCAAAGATGCCAAATTAGGCGCTGGAAACCTATTTCCCTCGGCCCCTCCCAGCCATTCAGGGATCCTGAGAACCTGTGGGGCAGGCCTGGCCCCAGTTAACACCAGGTCCCAGCACTGCTCTGTTTGCCAGGGAGACAACAGAAGGCTGACAAGAGAGAAAAGTCTCTCCAGGTGTAGTCAAAGTCTTTGGCATCTCCCTGTGAGGATTCAGAGGCCCCGTCTAAAGCCAAGGGCAGAACAGAAAAAGGAAGCAATGTCTAGGCTCCCCACCTCCCAAAGGACCAGCGGCATGTCCTGGAAGGAGCTAGCCAAGGGCAAATCCTGGGTCTCCTCCCAAAGTCACTCTGACATAAGCACAGGCATCATCAAGGCTCTGGACCACTCACAAAATCCTAGTCAGAAAGGTGTAGGAGGTTAGTTACATGTGAACATACATTTGTTATTATGTATTTGTGGCCCCAGTCCCATAGGGACCCACAGATACAAGTATACACACCTCCTAATCCTAGTCCCCACAGATCTGCACATGAACAGTGGACTGCAGATTGCCAAAACAGACACACAAAGCCCTGCAGACGTGTGTGCGTGCATTCACTCTACAGTAAAGGTGAGACCATATTCGAACTGTCAGAAATATTACAGCCTAAGTTCCACAACAGGCTAATGTCCATTCTGGTCTGGCATACTGGCTAATGTTCAAAGTCAAAAAAATAAAAAAAACAATCAGCAAAACAGGTGAATATGCGGATACCTGTCCATGTGCCCCTCCCCCAGGTGGGAGGCATTCAATTTACCAGGTTAACCAGGAAAGATATAATCAGAAAAATCGAAGATACATTCACACCTCCCTTGGGTGTTTTCTGTTAGTGCTGAACAATGAACATTAGTCAGCTGCTAAACAATGGCAGTATCATAGACACAGCAACGGCCGACCCTCTGCCCCTCTGGCCTGGCCCACTTGCTCAGCTGTCAGCACTAGGGTTCTGGCCAGTGCAACCACCCTGGCAGCAAACAACTAGGTCCAGTGGCCAGGCGGTGGCCAAGGAAGATTCATTGTGCAAAGCTGAGTGGCTGAGAAGGGAACTGATAACACCTCTGGTCTCAGACAGCATCAGGCAACAAGGGGCTACCTGTCTCACATGCTCAGAAGTTCAGGTTCTAGAGACACCTTCTAGGCCACTCAGCCAGGGCAGTGGGCCCCAAGCTCTGCAACGTCTCCTCTTCCTTTCCAGCCTTGACTATAAGGCCTAGAATCTGATTTCGAGACACTCCACAGTGCTGCTTTACAAAGAGGCAGCAAGATTCCCCTTTACACATGCTGCAAACCCCAGGCCAGCAGAACTGTGTTTGCCATAAAGCCCTGCCCAGCACGCCGAAGCACACCACTGTCTATGAGAAACAGGGAGTGAAGACGGAAAATAACCCCACAGCCCTGACACTCAGAATTTCAAAGGAAAACACCGTGACAGTGAGCTCTGCACACACTGCAGAGAGGGGTGTGCTGTGACCTGACAGGTCTTCCAAGGGTGTGCATGACACCTGGGGTGTGTGTTCTCTTTCCAGACAAAAGGTGTGGGGAAGCCAATTAGGGAGGGTGTGGTATAGCTGGGACACTGGCTAAGCGCACCTGCTTCTCAGGCAGGTTTTCTGCCGCCTCCTTGGCTCCCCAGTCCCTCCTTAGGATGCAGCTCACATGCCCCACTGACCCTCTCCTCTAAATTAATGGGAAGGGGCCACAGACTGTCATCTCAGGATATAGAGGCTTGTGGGGCCTCAGCGCCCTGCCTGGTAAAGTCTGTGTTGTTGAAAACATACTTCTGTGTTTACACTTCAGTAGCCAGATTGGGAGTGTTTTGAAGTTGGGGGCCACGGGGACCATCACACACACAACACACAGGGGCTCCTCCCTCATCCTCTCCTCATCTTCCCCCCGCTCCACCCCGTGCCCTTGTGCTCCTTGTCACTGCCCAAGAGAACCCAGAAAAGAGCATCAGACTGGCAAGTCCCTAGAGAGAAGCAGTAGCGGGCAATTAGGAGGAAGCCGCGGGTGGTGTAGAGTGGGGCGTGGGCTGGCAACTTCTGGGCCTACTGGCCTCCATCCAAGTGTCAGACTGGGCACAACCCTATCTATTTGCCTCCCATTGCAATGGACCCGAGAGAAAGCAAGCAGAGGAGGCCCCAGGAGCCCAGGGCTGAGGAGCTTGGCAGGTCGGGGTACTTTGGCTGTGGCGGATGCTACACATCCATCAATTTCAATCAGTGGAAGAGCACTTATTAAGTGCCTGTTTCAGCTGTGGTTCCCCTCTCTGCATCCCACCCCCTCATCTGGATTTTTGGTAGAGGCAGTGTCCACCTTGAGCCAGGTGAGTGTCACCTCCCAGCTCCCAATTCCTGAGTGGGTGGAACACAGCAGACTTCCAGCCCCCAAATGAAGGAATTAACCACCGTGGATCACAAAGCTGGGGACAGAGAATAACAAAAAAGGGGAGAATGGGGTGAGTTCCTTCCCCCTCCCCCAAACCTTCCCACCCTTTGTCCATCCCAGGATTAGATTAACCCCTAGTGTGCCGGACCAACCAGAGCTCCGGGAAAGATCTTTCTCTGGGTTTCCGATGTGGACACATGGAATTGAAGGGTTCTCAAAAGCCCAAACCCTGGTGGTCAGGCAAGTCCTAGAGCCAGAGCTTCCGTATCTGCGGCAGGCTTCCCAGGCAGTCCAGCGTGAGATGAAGACCTCTCGGTCTCACCAAGATCACTCTCTTGGAGAGGGGCTCAGTCCTGCCCCTGTGAAGTGGGCAGTGACACCTGTGAGCCCTGGAATATTCCCTGCCCCCCACACTCAGCAGGGCAGCACTCCAGGCTGCAGGGATGGGGGAACCCCAGCACAGGCTTTCACAAACTGCTTCCCAGCCATCCACCACTCAGCGAGATTTGCCCAGCCCTAGCAGCGAGCTGGCTGGCGGGAGAAAGGGCACAGAAGTGAATGAGGCCAGGCTCCTGCCTTCCAGGAGTGCACCGGAGCCGGCAACCGGGCTGGCCCCTTGCTAATAAACTGTATCGCCAGTCTGCAGCACCGTAGGCGCCAGGGATCTAATATTCTCGCGCCTTGCGGAGCTGCTTGTCTGTACTCAGACCCCCTATCCTGCCACCCCAAGGCGAGGACCGCGTGCTCTAGTCAAGCTTCCCCCCGCCCTCACCAAAAAAAGCCCATCTTGCTGGGGCTGGAGGTCGTCTCAGGTTTCTTCCCAGAGAGCTAGAGGAACTCCCCTCCCCCCTTGACCCGCGTTGGTGTCGCCAGCCACGGCAGGAGCCCCGGCAGAGTCCCCAGGGACACAAAGGGTTAAATCCAGGCAAGGGGACTCGGTCGGATTTGCCTCCTAAACGCATTTTCCAGTTCATTCCCCAGCACAATATGCCTGGGCCGGTCCCAGCCTCCGCCACTACCCCACCCGTCAGAATGGGCCACCGAGGGCCACCCCCGGGTCGGGCGCGGGGTTAACCCCTCAGCTGCCGGCAGCTCGCACCTCGAGGAAGGACGCGCGGGGCACCCCCGGGAAAGTGGGTCATGCAGCCACCTGGCTGGCACGAAGCCCTTGGCGCCTCCTCCAGGGAGAGCCCCCAGAACTGGGAGCGGAGTTCCGAGGTGGAGCCCAGTCGGGCGCAAGGCCCCGAGGTTGCGATCCCCGGTGGCTCGGGCCTCATCCTCCAGGAAAGAAACCGCAGGTGAGCCAGCAGCCGCCTCTGCCGCAGAAGCGGGCTCTCCGCGCCCGCTGTGGGGCGATGTGGGGCCCGAGCGCCCGAAACGGTCTGGCAAAGGGGCTGGCTAAAGAAACGAAGACCCCTGCCACTCTCCAAACCCACAGCCCACCAGCCCCAAGACTGACGCCCTCCTCCTGGGGCTGCTGTCTCATACCCCGACACAGTGATTACGGTGATTATTTTGCATTTATGTAACATGCACTGTTTCCAAACTGCTTCCTGAGCTGAGAGCTGGTTATTAAATAAATAGAACGCTATTACATATTATTATTTTTGTAAAGAACTGAGCGGAGAAAGTGCTTTCTAGCTACACAGAGACGTGCATCCGACTGCTTCCCTGCAGGGCAGGCTGTTGGGCTTCGCGACCTCTCTTTCTCTGCCGTGCCACCTCCCACCCCCTTTACCCAAGCCGTGACCCAACTTTTCTGCTCCTTTCACTCCCTACAACCCAGTCGTGCCCCCCATCCAGCTCGGAGCCCCGGGGAGGCACTGGAGGGGGGGTGGAAGGGGTGGGACGCGCCTACCTGGGAGGAAGAATGCAGTCAAGCCGAGAGCGAGTCCCCACCAGCGTCCAGCGGCGCCCGCAAGCCCCATCCGAGCCATCGGGGGCCGGGGGTCCGGCGAGAGGGGAGGCGAGGAGAGCGCTCCTCGCGCTCCAGAAACCAGCCCGGAAGACGAGGGCGGATCACTGGCGGCCGGCGGGCGCTCGGAGGATCCAGGTCAGCCGCAGCCGTCGGCCGGGGCGGGGTGGGCTGGGTGGGATCCGCGCGGCCGCAGTCCGGGGCCCGGGCCGCCGCCGGCTCAGAGGCTCGGCAGATGCCCGCCGCAAGTTGCACGAGTCATGCCCCTTCGCCGCCTCCGCTCTCCTCCCCGCGCCGTCCCCGCCCTCTTCTTCCACGCAGAGCTGGGCTGGGGAGAGGGACCCACCCCCGGCGCGTCCGGCTGCCCGGCGCGGGCTCCCGGCCCCCGGCGCGCTCACACCCTCCCGCTCGGCTCCAACTTGCAGGCGTCCATGGCCGGCTGTCCTCCGAGGGTGGCGGGACGAGCCCGGCGGCGAGGAGGGCTCGGGGCCCAGGCGGCGGGCGCGCGGCTGGGCTGCAGCTGCCCGGGCTGCGCGGCCGGGCGCGAGGAGAGCGAGCCGGGTGCGCCGCGCGTCCCCGCCGCCGCCGCTCTGCCGGTGCCGGCGATCCGCAACAATGTGGAGCAACGGGGCGCCGAGTCGAGCCGCGCTCGCTGCTCTCCCTCTCTTTCTCTCACTCGAGCTCTGCCTCTCACCGCTCTCCCGTGATGTCAGCCCGAGGGGAGGGGTTAGCGTTAACCCCCTCCTCGCCCCGCAGCGCGCCCGCCGCCGCCCGGCCTCCGCCCGCCGCCCGCCGCCCGCGTGCACCTTCCGGCCCGCGGCCCAGGAGGGTCCCGAGCGCGGCCGCGGGGTCCCGCTCAGGCCCCTCGCGGGGGAGATGCCCCTCGGCTGCCTCTCGGCTGGGGAGGGGCCGGGGCGGGCTGTCTCCTCCCTCTCTGACAAAGGCGGGCAGTGACCCCTAGCGGCCGGCGTCGGAGAGGCTGTCCGCGGGGGTGGAGTTAAGATGCGGCGGCGGGCGGCGGTGGAGCGGCGTGCGGTACCTAGAAGCCCGGTCTAGCAATGTCCAAGCTGGAAGGGCCTCCACAGCCCTCTGCTCCAACCGTCGCCCCATTTCACAGATGAGGAAATAGAGGCCCGAAGAAGGGCGAGGCGACTCGCCCAAGGCAGACAGTGCCCGAGCTCGGATCCCTCATCGCTTGGAAGCTCAATACACAGGCAGCTAAGCGCGGGGCCAACAGGAAACAGCCAGAGAAGTCGGCGGTGGGCTTGAGTGGGCGTGATGCGGCCACTGAGGTTTCTCGTAGGGTTTCCTTTCTAAGCCCTGCTCCCTTCAGGGGTTCCTTTTCCAACAATTGAAGCACTGTCCCCCTTCCCCAAGTAGAGCAGCACACTGAGCTCCGCTCCCTTTGCCAGCACCTTGACTTTGAGCGATTTGCAGGATTCCCGCGAAAGTGGCCCATCCAGTCAGTGTCCCGGGCAGGGCAGGGACTCTCCACCCCATCCCGTTCACCATCCGCCACATCCGGGTGTGGTAGGCTTCCTGCCAAGGCGACTGCTCCCTCCCGGCTCTTGGCAGCCCAAAGCCTGCTCTCTCCCCCTTCCCTCTGGGCCTCCTATCCGCGTCCCATCTCCCGGGGCGGGGAGTGGGGGGGCGGGGAGGCAGAGCGGCAGGGTTTCCTACTAAAGAGAGCCGAGTTCTCCTTAGACGCCTGACCAGACAATGCTCCCTTTGCCCTTTGCCCAGCCCTCCAAGCGGGCAGGAGCAGAGGGGACGTGGCCTGTTTCTGATAACATGTAAATTCTCGTTCCTGAAAGGAGGAGGAGCAGAAAGAGGAGGGGTGAGGAGAGCGGCACATTCCCACTGCTTGGGATCCGGGCCGGAGTGTTTCGTGGGTTCTCCACCGCAGTAGTCAAATCCAGCACTCACATGAGCACTCACCCACTCACTGTATGGTCTTTCACATTTAACAAATGTAACCTGGGCTCTCTTTGTAGCAAAACACTGTGCCCAGCTTGGGGATACAGAGACACCGTCATGGCCCTAAAGGGACTCGGTCCAGTTGGGGAGCTGGGGGAAGACAGATATAGAAATGTATGCTGTAAAGAAACATCTAATATGGTGTGGGTGGGTGTGGTGGGTCGGGGAGAAAGTGCCCAATTTAGCCTTGGGTGGGGTGGGAGTCAGGAAAGGCTTTGGGGGAAGGGAACACAGGGTCTCAGTGAGTCATCAGACAAGGGGAAGTGCCGGAGGGAGGGCCATTCTTACTGGATTAAAGGTAGAGGATCAGCATGAGGAAAGGCATGAAGGTGAGAAACAGCTGGGTGAGTAGGGGGCCCACAAGTGGTCTGTTGGTTGTAGCCCTAGCCTAAAACTTGAGGGAAGGAGAGGCCTGCAGATCTGTGAATCTTGCCCCGTGGCCACTGCTCCCAGTTTTAAGCTGGGGAATGCAGTATCAACTTTAGTTTGTGGCAGCCAGTTCAGCAGCCAGGAATCTCCCATCTGGCTGCTAAGCGCTTTAAGGGCCAGGGCTGAACTGGGTCACTGCTGTGGCCTCCAACTCTGGGCCTGGCACATCATAGGAACTGAATGGCTGGGTTTGAGGGGGCAATTCCTGATGCACCGATGTCTGCTAGTTCCCTGCTCTTGTTCTCCCACCCTCTCTATTCTTGGGCAAGGCTTCTTTGATTGTTTACTCTTAAATGGGCTTCCAGAGAGGGTGTATCTGGCAGGAGGGCTTGGCTGCTTGGGGATGGGTTGAGGGAGAAGATGGAGGCCAGTAAATGAGATAGAATGGTTGTTCATGCATCATCTTTAAAGAAGCAGGGAGGGCTGCTGGGAAAAGTGACATTTGACTGAGGCCCTGAAGGACAGATTAGATTTGGACCAAGGGAGGTGGAAGAGAGACTCTCAGGTGGAAAGAACAGCTTGTATAAGGACCTGAAAGTGCATGGAGGTGGGAGAGCTTCCACCTGTGTTGGAACATCAGGCAGTCCAGTTTGTTTTGCATTCTGGGCATGTGTAAGAGAAAGGGACAGGTAGGTGTGGCCAATATGCAAAAGGTCTGGAAGGTTTCCTTAGATGGTGAGAAGAAGCACATGACCAAGTATCAGGAAAGTAGGCTCTGGTGCATACTCTTAAGCTAGAAGAAGCCCAGGAGTCCTTCTTGCTTCTTTCCCTTTCTTCAACCATCATATTCCAATTCAAAAGCAAAGCTTGTTGATTCTGCATCCAATATATATCTTAAGCCTAGTGACATTGCTTCACTTCTGCTGTTATCACCCTAGTTCAGCCATTCATGATTTCTGCCCAGTCCTTTAATGCCCTCTGGTAGTATAGCCAGCACATACTGAGGGGAAGAAGTAAAACATAGTGGTCAGGCACGTGGGACGATTCTGGAGCTACTGCCTAGATTGGAATTCTTAAACTCCAGCTCTGCCACTCACTAGCTATGTGTCCTTGAACAAGTGACTTAACTTCTCTGTGCTCAGGTTACTGATCTGTAAAATAGGGGAAAATAATAGCACCTACCTTAGAGAGGAGTTGTGAGGATTGAATGAGTTAAACATGTTAAGTACTTGGAACAATGCCTGATGTACAGGAAAAACTGTTTAAGTGTTAGTCATCATTATTCCTGTAATCTGTCTCTCCATATCCAGTTTTGCTCCTCTCTGCCAGAAGGATGTATGTATTTTACAAACTTTTTATTTTGAAATAATTTTGGATTTACAATAGAGTTGCAAAGATGGTATAAAGTTTCCGTGTGCCCTTTATTCAGCTTTCTTAAATGTTAACATCTTATGTAACTGTGGTATATTTATCAAAACTAAGAAATTAGCGTTAATATAATACTATTAATGGAACTGCATAATTCATTTGAATTTCCCAAGGTTTTTTTCCGCACTAATGTCTATTTTCTGTTCTAGGATCCGATCCGGGATACCACATTGCATTTAGCAGTGGATTATCTTCTAATGCAAATGGTCAGGTCCCAAGGACCCTTCCTTGGCCTGTCAGACTCTGAGGCCAGTGTCACATCCTCAATAAGGGTTTTAGGGCTCCTGTCTGCTTCTCACCCTGCTTCAGGACTTTGAGTAGGAGCCCCTGGACTTTCCTAAGGTTCCAGCCACCAAATTCACCTCCTCTGTCTTTACCTGAGTTGGTCTGTTTGCACCAACACTCTTCTCTTCTTTTTGGAGAGCTCCTTATCCTTTAGGGCTCGGTTTACATGTGTGACTTCCTCATGGTGGCCCATTCAGCCCTTTGGACAGGGAGAGTCTCTTGCTATGTCCTCTCACAGCTCCATTTGTGTACTTATAACCACTTCAGTAATTACTTGCAGTGCTTCATTCGCTCCCTGCTAGGCTGGCAGCTCCTCCAAGGCAGGGGCCATATCGGTCCTGTTCTCTGCTGTATCTCTAGCACCTAGAACATGCCTGGGACCTGGTAGGCACTTAATAAAAATGTGTCAATTGACTACCTCACATCCTGTGCCACCCTCTGCCAATCCTTTCCCCTCTCTGGGCCTCTGTTGTCTCATCTGCATACGGAGGAATTTAAATTGTTCACTGGTTTTCAAACTGTGTTTTGAAAGCCCCAGAATTTCCTAGGCTCCCCATTCCTTTCTTCGATAGGAGCCATGTTTAAAGAGCATGTTGTTTTCATGCACTTTAAACATTGGGCTTCTGAGAAAGATTCTTCTTAATGGATTTTGAAGATTCTGCTGCTTAAAAAGGTTTGAAAGGCCCTGAAAGATTATTGCATTATATATTACGTGTTACATATAGTTGCAGGATTTTACAACTCCATGATTTTTGTTCCCAGGCAGTGGTGAGCCATTGAAGGTTTCTGAACAGAAGTGCTTATTGGGAGCTCTCAGAGCCGTGCTTTCAGAAGATGAATCTGGCAACAACGTGGGTAGGATGGACAGATGACGATTGGTCAGTGAAGGAGGAGGGAAGCGAGGAGAGAGGGTTGTCATGGAAGCCAAGTGAGAAGAGAATTTAATAGAGGAGGAGGAGGAGGTTGCTAATAGCAGCTGATGCTGTAGAAAGCAGGTGGGGATCAGAAAGGGTCTTTGGAAGCAGAGGCAAAACCACCAGTGACCTTTGAGAGAGTGATGTTGGTGGCCAAGCAGGGGCAGAACCCAGATCAAAGGAGAAGGAGGAGCAACTGGAAGGTGGAAAAGCAGAGAGGCAGCAGGTGTCCTCTCTGCTTTTGAGAAGTTTGTTGGAGGACAGAATGAGCAAGATGGGTCAGAAGCTTGAAGAGGGTTGGCAAGACAGGCCAAGAGACTTATTTTCTCCTTTTCATAGGAAATGGAAAGCTACTGAGCACCTTGTAGTCAGAGGGAAAAGATTTGGTGGATGGGGAGGGATTGGAGAAGCAGGCGTAAGAAGTGAGAGAGGTTGTAATTTGTGGAGCAGGCCCTGGAGAAGGTGTGTGGTGAGGGGGCCAGCCTTGGGAAGGACCCATCTTTCTCTGAGCCTGGAAGGCAGGTGAAGAGAGCAGTGAATGGGTGGAAGTTAAGAATAAAGTCATTGCAGTCAAGTGAGAGCTGAAGTTGCCTGCAGAGGCAGGTTGGAAGGTGGCTTCAGATTTCAAAATTGAGAAGGCCAAAAGGAGTGAAAGGGAGGTGTGATTAGCAATCTTCCAAAACCTGCAGGGAGAGAGGAGCAAGTATAATCTGTGTGCCTTCATAGAAGAGAGCGAGGACCAGTGGGCATGTGTTTCGGGGAGGTAGATTTCAGGTGGGTCTAGGGAAGACTTGTTTAGGCTTCCAAGTTGACCCACAAAGGCATGAGCTCCTAGTCACTTTCAGCCTGGGGCTGCAGGTCCATTTATCAGGGATGCTGTAGCTGGGCTTCTTGCCTTGGCATAGAGAGTTGATGTGTTGAGTTCCACATTCCCTCCTGGCTCTGAGACTTGATGACTGTAGGAATGACAGCCCACTGCAAGGACAAGCAGTCACGCCCACCTTTTTCATTTGCCCCAGGGCTGGAGGCAGCAAGGGGGACACCAGACAGAGATCAGCCCTGAAGAAGGTGCCATCCCTAGGAAATTCTCCCCCAAGCCCTCCCTTGGCTTCCACAGCTCTTTCAGTGAGGCAGCTGTTGAGCTTGGAAAAAGCCCAAAGTCAACACAATAATGACTTCCCCTCCCGGCCATATCCTGGGCCCCTCTGTGTCGTTCAGTAATTGGCTAATAAAGCTCACTTTGATGTGAGGGTAGCCTATTAAGAAGTCCCCAAGATTCTCCAATCCCCTGAAATCTGTTGATAGGAAAAGATATGTTGGAGTGGTATGCTGGCTGGGAATCACCCCCTCCTGTGTCCCTAATCCTCAATCTGGGGTCAATTGAGCCTGAAGGCAATGGGAGAGGAGAAGAGGAGGAATCCCACGGAGAAAGTATGGCCAAAGTCCTAGCCAACCCCAGAGAGGACCCACCTGGCATGGGTACCCCTTCCCTAACCTGACAGGCCAACCTCGCTCCAGGCAGTGTTCCTGGGGGTAGTTGGGAAACCACAGAACGTAATTACTGTTATCATCACCGTGGTGGCTGTGGTGATTATGGTGGTGCCTCCGTATCCCATAGTGCTTAGCAACATTTAATTACTATTATTCCCACAGAGATCACTGCAGAGCCTCCCTATTACCTTGGCGGCCATTGCTCTTGGGGATGGATCAACTGCAAATAGCTGCACCCACTCCCAGATTTGACAATCCACCATGTCAATGTGCCACCAAAATGGCTAACAGGCAGCCAGCTCTCTTTGTGGGATCTGCATGGCTTTTGGGGCTGGAGCTCTGTGCAAGGATAGAAAGGCTCCAGTCCCAATTCTCCAGAAAAAAAGGGACTCCAGATGGTGAATTAGTCCATGCCCTGCTCTGGTCGGAAGACCCTCCATGCATTCCTGTGAGTCACCACATCTCAAATTGTAGAGAACTCAGGATGTGAGTGGAAGCAGCATTCCTCATTAGGGGTGGGAGCACTTAAAACTCAACGGCAGTACTGAGAAGAGGGTTTCATTGAGGCTCCACATGGACCAGGGAGCTTGGATCATGAGGGTGGAAAGGGACTAGGTAGAGCTCAGGGAGGAGCACACCAGATGGGGGAGTGATGAGAGGGAAGAGAACTTTGAGAAAGGAAGATACTCGGCCTCCCCCATGCATGCTTTTCCCTGTGATGATGCCCTTACATCCAGGGGTGGGTGTCGTGGTCAGGATAATTATCAGAATGGACTACTCGTGCAGAGGAACCAGATTTTTTTGAGAGCCATATAGAAGCCAAGAAATGGAATTTATTGTAAGGGAAGAGCAGAGTTCCTGGGTCAGCCCAAGCCCAGTGGAGGAAGCGCGTGGTGGACACCTGCCTGGGAGTGTGGACATGAGGCTCTTGCTCTTTGCACCTCAGCCCACATCAGGATCTGATGAATGCCACGTCTCTCTGCCCTGCAAACGGCACGTATGCGCAAGGACAGTGTTTGCATGGCAACCTGCTGAAACCCAGCTGGGGCCCTGAGTTAGAAATCCCTACTGAAGAAGGAGTCCTTTGGGAGGGAGGCAGCCCTGAGCCCAGACTCCCTGTGATCTGGGCTAATGAGGGATGCTAGTGACATGGAGAATCCCAAATGAGGACAATCCAAACCAGATTTCTATAATGTGAAGTGAAAAGAACAAGTATTACACATACACTGCATTACAATTCTGTAAAAATATGCACCTATAAAGACAAAAATGTGAAGGTGACATGGAGAAATGAAAATAATTTGTGGGTAAAGTTTTTTTTTATTTTAAAATTTACTTTAATGTCATTACGAAGTTACTTTAATAATAGATTTAATTTTTTTCTGTATTATGTAAAGTGCTTTTCCTGCAGAAATGAGCTTCTGAATTATATTTGATTTAGGTTAATATTAATGCCCTGCGCTCCTTGAGCACACATTTCCAGGGAGAGGTGCTCCAGGAGAGTGCCAAGAGGCCTGGAGGTGACATCCAAAGGGCAGACAATGCCCATGCAGGTAACTGAATTTTGAGGAACCTGAGACCATGTGTTGCTCGGGAGGCAGCACTCCTGATCTAGAGTCAGGAGTCCTGGGTTTGAGTTCTTCATCTGCCATTTACTAACTGTGAGACCTTGGACAAGAAGGGTGACCAGCCATTCTGGTTTGCCTGGGACTGAGGAGGGAGTGGTTCCCAGGACATGGGACTTCCAGTGCTAAAACTGGGAAGCTCTTGGGAAAGTGGGACAAGTCTGTCATCCTAATAACAAGCTATTTTACCTCTTTGGGCCTCAGTCTCTTCCCTTGTAAGATGATGGTGATGACTCTGGGACCTTTGTAAAAGCATTCTGTGAACTCCACCATCTTCACACTTGGATGATGATGATGATGATTGGTGGGGTGGGATGGGGGAGAGGGAGTAGGGGAAGGGGTCGTTCTCCGCAGCCTTGAGATCTGAGAGACCAAGAACGTGTCTGATGAACACTGTGATTTGTATATGGAGAGCTCAAGGCAACTGGTCTCTTGCAACAGTCCTTTAAAAATTCACTCAAGAAATATTTATGGACCACTTACAGCCAGGCACTGGGCTAGGCCTTGGAATGAAGCCATGAACAACTGAGACACGCTCCCTTCCTTCCTGGGACCAAAGTCTAACGAGGGAGGCAAGGGTCCACAAGGAAGCGGGATGGTAGGGAAATCTAGGGGCCTTCGGGAATGTCGGGTGCACAGGGACCCTTCCCTTGTCTACAGGGTCAAGAAGGGTCTGGAAGTGTTCCTGTGAGCAGAGCCCCAAGGCATGAGGACTGGCTAGCCAGGGGTGTGCTGTGGTAGGGAAATCAGGCACGAGGGAAAGAAGCGAGAAGGCGCAGAGGCTGGGTGCGCTGAAGAACTGAGAGTAGCTCAGTCGGCTGGTGTGAGGCAAGAGCAGAGCATGAGAGAGGCGGGCGGGTGCGGTGCGTGCCCATGTCGCGTGGGCCTTGTTTGCTGCGTTGTGGAGTCTGGACTTCATCCTGAGGGCAGCAAGGAGACATGGTAGGGCGACAGCAGAGCAAGAAGGTTTCCCACCTGGCCACTCAGCAGCCCCTACCCACTCAGGCACTGGTTTGGCCTAGTAGGCCCAGGTACCCTGGAGCTGAGGGTAATGGTTCTGTCTGTCCTGCTCTGAAGGCTCTGCGCCTAGCCCATATGTGAAGCCCACCTGCAGCTCCAAGCCTGGCGGAGTCAATCTGTATGTTCCCCTGGCAGGGGCCTGCTGCCTGGCACAGACTGTGGCTCCCAGAGAGCAGAGTGGAGCCCCCTCCCAAGCACCCTGCTGACACCACAGTGTGTCTGTGTGGGTTTGATGGCTGCATGGCAATGGCGCTGAGGGCATGCCGGGGGCTCATGCAGCCCAGACAGTCAATAAATAACAAACAATTACACTAATCAGCCCGGCAACAGGGAGGTGGGTGGGCATCCATATGCATGTGCGTGCACACACATGCACGCACACACACACTCAGATTCACTGACATTTATGCCCACACTTTCACTGAAACTCAGGCAAACACATGGAGAGATTCCCTGCTACCTGGTTAAGATGAATAGGCACGACGTGACATTACATTACATTCATCTGAGACACGCCCCATCCAACACTGACACATACATGTTGTAAATGCTCTATATGTGGCCTCACACACACACGTCTGCACACCTATGCTGCCCCACATCCCCTCTTTTATAAGTGCATCACAGGGATCAAAAAGGATCATCCATATCAAGTGTTCAGCACAATGTCTGGCACATAGGACTATTATATTTTCATACGTTACCATTATATTAAGATACTTTAACGTGTGCACATGTACCAACACACTTATAGACACACACACTTTGCCCCATATACTCCTTTAAAAGCAGGTGCAAACACGAGAACTCCACCCTTCCATAAAACTGGTGCATATGCCTCCATGTACACAAACAAGATCACTCTCAAAGACATGCAGGTTGCCATAATTTGCTCTCCCGGTTGCACCTACACACAATCACAACAGCAATAATAACAATAGCAAAACCAGGTTGGGTGATTACTTTATATTTTTCAAAGGGCTTTCAGACCTGTAATCTCATTTGATCCTCACAGCAGCCCTGTGAGCTAGGTGGGTGGAGCAGGCATTATTACCCCAGGTTTACGGTGGAAGCAGCAGAGGCCAGACGGGTGAAGTACGCCATCTGGGAGGCGACCTGAAACTCAGATCTGACTTCTCAGTAGTGAGCTTCCCATGGGCCTCGGATACCTTTTTGACAACTTTCAGCTCTCACCACAGAAAGCAGCAGCCAGGGCAGAGACCTGCTAGATTCTTGATTCCTGGTCAAAACATTTCCCAGAGTCAACCCCAGCTGAGAAGTGGGAATTGGAGGCTGATAAAGGGAAACTGCCATCATTAGAAATCCCATAAAATCTCATTTACAACTCCCTGTCAGATGAAAGGAGCAATTGACTGCGTTGGAGGGAAAAGCAAATACCGATTTCCTTTAGGACTGCCCAGCCTCAGACGGACAGTCCCGGGAGAGCCTGGAAGGTCCTGGGGGTGGGATCCTGTCCCATCTGGGCTCTCCCCAACTCTGTGCACTTCTTTTCCCCTCTGTCTAGACTGGCCTGTGATTCCTTAAGATCTGGTTGGAGGAGAAGGGAGAAGAGGGCAAAGGAGGGGGCTTTTCCTCCCTGGGGCCCCTCTCCCCTCCTCCACCCGCAGTGGGAGCCTCTCTCTCCTGCTTGGTCCTGTGCTTTCAGGACAGGTTTGGCACACGGTCTCCTACCTGGCTGGCACGGAAATGAGGGGCAGTCTGCACACCCTCTTCCACCTGGCCTGCCAAGTCTACCTAGGCCAGGGCCTTAGATCCGACAACTTTGAAAGGTGACAAGGGCAGCTTCCTTCCAGGGCCTAGGCTCAGTAGTGAGATGGCCCGATGGCAAATGGACAGGTGGAGTGATGGTCCCTTTTGCTTCTGCTGCTGCTGCCACTTCCCTCTGGTTTCATTGTCATTGTGTGCCTTAGCTTCTGCATCTGAAAAATTGGGATAGGAACCCCAAACTCACAGTGCTGCTGCGAGGATGAGATGAGATGAGGCGTGTAAAGCCCACAGCACAGTGTCTGGCACACCGCTGGGCCCCACGAAGTCCGGCCCTGTCCCCTCCCCTGGCAGCTTCTCGAGGAATGCCTCCCCTGCCAGGGCTGGAGGGCTGGCATGGCAAGAGGCACTTCCCCAGCCTCCTGGGTGTGCCAGCTCTGGCTGGGAGGGAGGGAGGGAGGGGACATCTGTTTGACACTCTTGTCGGCATCCGTTACCTGGTGTGTATTTTCCCAGGAGCTGATTACATTACAGCATGTGTTGATAAACATTTGGAGTCGGAGTAGAGAGGAAACTGAGCAGAATGTTAAGCGGGTGGTGGTTTGGTCAGGAGATTCTGAGAAAGGGCTGGCAGTGATGAGCTGGAAGTGGAGACAAGGGCCCCAATCTGAAGCTTTCTTAGCCTGTCCAGCCCCTTTCTCTTTCTGATTTCTCTCCTCCTACTGCTCTGGCTCCCGGCAGGGCATTCAGACGTGGCTCCAGAGGCTGCATGTTATAGCAGAATAGGTGTGGGATTTGGACCTCAGGCAGTTATGGGTTCCAGTCCTAGCCTGGCTGCACATTGGCTCTTGGCACTCTGGGCCAGTCCTTTACCTCCCTGAGCCTCAGCCTCCTCCTCTGTAAAGTGGGCTTAACATCCATTCCACTGAGTGAAGGAAAGGTTAAATGAGACGACGTCCTCCATGCCTCGCATATAGAATTAACTCCGGGTGACTCTTGGCTCTTTCCTGTTGTCCCTGGTTCACTCGGAGAAAAAAGATCACCCTAGCCTTCATCGTGCCTCAGATATTAGGCAACTGTTTCTTATTTCTACTTTGAACTAAGAGGAAGCGGACTTACGTTCTTCAAGAGGCAAACTCCCCTACTCCCAATCTTGGCTAGGGCTGGAGCAGGCAACCCAGGGTGTGTGCTGACTCTTCCTCCCTAAGTCTTTATATACTTGTGCACTTACATGACAGCTGTAGCTAGGTAATTATTTGTATAGCTATCTGCCTGATGCCTTTCTCCCTCACTAGTCCATAAACTCTCCGAGGATGGGACTGTGTTTGCCTGGTCACAACTGAATGCCCACAGTCTGGCCCAGGGCCACTGACGGGAATGAATGGCTCTCACCTGTTTGACTGGTCTGGCGTAGAATGGTCAAGGTAGCCCATCTCTCCACGATTGGTTCTGAACTTGGGGCACTGGCTATACCTCTCACTTGGCCTTTGGCATAGATTGCCGTGAATTAACTTTTCCTGTGCATATCTCTAGTCTCTCTGAGGTTGTGGCCTTTTCGACGGGGTTATTATATTTAGACTTTCAAGGCAAGGATGTGCAACTGTCCCTCTGTCCAGCTGTCTAATTCGGTGGGCATGGATAAAGGAACAAATGAATGAGCGACTTGGAGAATGCTGTTCCTATCTCCCTCTCCTTCCTCTGTGGGTCCTTGAGCACGCACCTGCCATCCCCGCCCACCTCCAGGTGCGCTGGCGCCTGCGACGCTGCTGGGGCTGCCTGGAGGCGGGACGAGCACGACAGGCCCAGCGCCACCTAGCGGGCGTCAGGCCCGGAGAGCGCGTGGCCGGGTCTTCCCCGGCGTAGGGACCGCGGCCGCCCCACCGCGCGGAGTCGCGGAGGCTCTAGCCGCTGTCCCTGGCGCCCCATTCTCTGTGTCGAGAGGGTGTGCAGACCCTCCGGGGGAGCACGCTCTCCCGGGTTCCGGGGAGCCCTGCCCCGACGGCAGTTAGCCTGGGTGCTCAGAAGGCGGCCTTCCGCCCCTCCCCCCCGCACATGCCGTTCCGTCCCTCCAGTGCCACAAAGAGGCCATTGATTGGGAAGAGTAGCCGGGTTGTGGTAGGGAAGCTGGGGGACACGCGCGGGGACAGACACACACACACACACACACACACACACACACACACACACACACACCCGTCCCGCCTCCTGCAGCGCCCATCGCTCTGCGGGGGCGTGGGTAGGTGGGTGGGGGAGGGGCGGGGGGCTGGGGGGGCTGGAAAGCGCTGCCTCCCGGCTGCCGGCTCCTTGGCCCCTCTTCGCTCTCAGTCTCCTCTCCATCCCCCTACCCGACCTTCTACTTAATTTTTGCAACTGGATCATCCGCCTTTGGATGCATCCGCAGCGCATGGCTCACTCTGGGCTGGCCTACCTCCCCATCCCCCGGTGTGTGGGTTTTCTCTTCCCAGCAAAGACCTTCCGTGGCACTTAGGGGCCCTTTTTAATACCAGTCGAAGCTAATATTGTTGGGAAGGAAGAACTGCTGCAAAGACAGATACTGCGCAGGAATGCATCCCGGATGGTAGGGCGGCTCACCAGCACCGCCCTCTCCACTCGGTGGCTAATAGGGCACGCAGCTCCCAGAGCAAGGAACTCGGGGGACCGTGTGAGGTGGCCGGAGGAGAGGGCAGGCATAGTTTTGACAGCAAGATTTCTCTGAATATCTTGTCTTATCCTACCCCTAAAAGGAAACTCCCTGGACCTGAGGGTGTCACTGGATTTGAGCCTTTGCGAGAAGTGGGACTTCTGACCCTTCTGCGAACTCTTGCTGGATTCCTGCTGTGACAGGGAAGTCACCGCTCACCGCATCTGAATTCTGGGCACGCGGCCTTTAGAGGCCAGGACGCCTCAGGTTCCCTATCAGTCCACCTGCAGCAGAGGTAGAACCAACACCCTCTACCTAGCCCCACCACTGCTCCTTGCTGCCCACCCTGCCTCAGTGGGAGGCCCTGGGGCGGGGGGAGTGGCTGGCAGTTGGTACTCGTCAAAAGGGAACAAGGAGTGGAAGGAAACAGCCTCCTTGGAATCCTACCTGGTGCCTCCCTCAAAGCTCCTGCTTGCCACCTGGATGCCTGTGTGTACACAGGAATTGGCTGCGGGTGGGGATGCTGGCTTGCCTGGTTTATAACACTTCTCCCTGCTCCCCAAAGCCGGTGCACAGAGTGTACCCCGTATGTGTGTCCCCATTCGTGGGCAAGGCTGTGCCCACATGGGTGCTTGGAGATGTGGGTTTATTTGCATATTCACAGGCTCTCAGGGTTGGAAGGGACTTTGGAAGAGACCTTCCCCTCCTCCTCTCCCTCTGCCACTTCCATGCCAAAGGTTCATCTGGATTCTGTTTGATCACTCCTAGGGACTGGAAACTCACTTCTTTCCCAGAAAGCCCATCTCTGCTAAGGGTTGGAACACTGATCTGGAAACTGTGCCAGGCAACTGCCCCCGACTTCCACCCCATCTGCGGGAAAACAGGGCCAGGACATGGTGTCAAGAAACAGCACCCTGAGGTAGTTACAGCGAATGTTTACCAAATACCTGCTATCAGCCAGGCACTGTACTAAGTGTCGCACATATATTCACTCTCGTAATCTTCATAAAACTCCATGAGGTCATGATTGTTGTTATTCCCATTGTATTGAAGAGGAAACTGAGGCACAGAGAAGTTAAGGCACTTGCCTAGAGTCTCCCAGCCAGGAAGGCTGGCTCTGCCTGAAGTTAATCACCACATTATATTGCAGGTAGTGCCCAAAGAGAGGGAAACAGAGAAAGGAAGAGAGACGGAGACAGAGAGCGAATGAACAGTATGCGCACACACATACATGTATATCTTCCCCACCATTTCTGGAAAGCAGAGCTCAGTGGTGTTATGGATAACTGGGAACACTGGATAAGAAATTAAGACATCAGAAATTGCCTTTCTTCTTCTTCCTCCTCCTCCCTTTTTCCTTTCCCTTCCTTTCCTCCTCTTCCTCTTCCTCCTCCTCGTCCTCCTCCTCCTCCAACACCACCGTTGCCCTTACCTTCATCTTCTGAGCATTTGTGCATTCAGGGTTCTCCTGAAGCAAGAAACTTCGTCTGGGAGTTTCCAGGCCGAGGCAGATATACTGGCCTAGACAGACGTCAGGGGACATATCACAGTGAAGTAGCATGAGATGAATGTGGTTGGTAGCTGGGAAATAACTAGGGAAGATCTGTGTTTACGTTCTGCACCAGCCAAGGGTTAGGTGGTACACGGTTCGGAAAGTTTTATGTTCAATTTTATGTCTAGACAGAGTTTGAGATGAGGCTATCACTTCTCTTGTAATTAATGCAAGAAGGCTTCCCAGGTGCTGCTGTCAGGAGCTCTTCTGCTGTCTTGGCTTTTCCATCTGTCCCCAAAAGTGAGACTTGGGTAGTAGAGTGGGGCGAGGGAATGAGCACTAGATTAGGAGTTATGATAACTGGGTCTGCGACCTTGGTTCTGCCACCAGCTTACTGTGTTACCTTGGATAAATTACCCTACTCTTCTGGGGCTCTACTTCCTTGCTTGTAAAATGAAGGATTGAGACGGGACTGTCTATCAGGACCCTTCAGTGGGTGCGCTCCCCGCAGTCTGTGAAACAGGCCTGCTGTGTGCAGGTGGGTATTCTGTGCACTGTGCAAGGACACCTGGATGAGAGGGAGATGGGGGCTGAAATCCAGCCTACATTCTCTCTTCTCACCAGGCCATGTGTCCCGGTGGGGCCCGCCTCCACCTGGAGAAAGAGCACTTTTTCTAATTTGTGCAAAGGTAGCACATGGGCTAGCAGCGGCCCTGCCAGGCCCCCATGCGGGCTGGCTGCCTGTGGTTGGAGTCAGAGCTGGGGTGGTGGTGAGGGGAGTTTCTTTATCGGAAAGTGAGACTGTGAGTGGGGGACAGAGGAGAAAGGCTGTGGAGGGAGAACCGCGAACATGGAGGTAGAGCAGAGAACAATCGAGGATGTTGGGGTGTTGAGAGTTAGGTCCCCACTGACAGTGGGTGGCCCACGTGGGGTGGGCCCTTCAGCTTCTCTCAGGGTGCCCCTGGGAGTGGTGGTTCCCTTGTCCCCCAGCCTGGCTCACTCCTGTCTCCAGTCACCCCAAGGCAGCCACTCTTTGGGGTGACCTTCTCTGCCAAGTTCCCCATTTGGAGGGAGACGGGAGGGGGGTGGGTTTTTTCCAGGCCTCCCCCACCTCCCGCCCCGAGAGGGCTGCCGGCTCTTTAGAGGGTGTTCCCTCATTCAGCGACTCATTCTGGAGGCCCCTTCGGCCAGGCCCTGCTGTGAATAGTCAGGGCTGGACCCTGCCCTCAGGGAACTCACCATCTAGAAGTGGCCTTTGTCACCTGGGATGGGAGGAGGTCTGGTCTAAGGCGAACACTCTTATCCTAGAACATTGAAGGTCTATAAGAGGCCACCAATTTGGGCCTCTTTGGCACTTGAGAAGTGGTAGATTAGATCTGCTGGCGACAGATTCCTGGGGCCCCCAGCATCCAGGAAGAAAGTGGAGGTCACTGGGGAAGAAGGGCTTCTGCAAAGCAGGGGAGGCAGGCAGGTGGGGGGCTTTGTGGGCACAGACTCACTCTCTCTTGGCTGGGGGCGTTGGGAGGGTGTCCCTTAGCTGGCCAGCCAGACTGGCCTCTGGGCACTATTTTATCTCCCTTCCCTATCCGTGTCTCTAGCACACAGCTGTTCAGAAGGAAAAGTAGCCCTTCCCATTCTTTTGGCTCTTTGGAGCAAATCCCTGGCTTTCAGTGCTCTTTCACTAAAGAAGGTCCCCCCTCCTGTCTAACTCTAAGTCCTTCTTCCTGTGGGTCTTGCTCATTCTCACATGGCATAGCAGGTGCAAGGTTTGGATGCCGACCTGTTCGAATGGCCACTCTGTCTCCTGGGCAGTCCTAGTCATGTGGGGATGGGATGGTGCAATTAAGCCCCAGGGCTGTCATCTCTGCAGTGACAACTATAGGAATGTCAGCATGCCTGTGCCAGGCAGGCCCACCCCTCTCTCCTGGGGTGTCCACCATTCCTGTTCTTTAGAAGAAAGGGACCACAGCGGTAGGGGTGGGGGTGCTGATCATCTGTCTTAAGCTTGCTGGATGGCTGTGCCAGTGATGTTTTGTTTTAAGGATGTCCCTACCCCCAGGCTGTCTTGCATCCAGTCTCCAGTACACAGTGACATGAGCTATGGGCTCTGAGCAGCTCACCGGAGAGGGAACACCCTGGAGGGAAGCAGCCATGTGTCCGCTACCCTGTGCAACAGCAATGACAATAGTAATAAGAACAGAGAGCTAATGTTTATTGAGCTCGTACTGTGTGCCGGACACTGCTCCGAGTGCTACGCACGTGCATTCGTTTTCTATCGCTGCTGTAACAAACGGTCACAAACTTAGTGGCTTAAAACAACATGGATTTAGTATCTTTCAGTTCTGTAGCAGGTTAGAAGTCTAACGCAAGTCTCCCTGGGCTAGAAATCTAGGTGTGGGGAGGACTACATTCCTTTCGGGAGGCTCCGGTGATACCGCTCCCTTGCCTTTTGCAGTTTCTAGAGGCCCCTTGTCTCCCTCGGCCTGTGGCTTCTTCTCCCTCACAGCCAGCTAACAGCATGTCTCTCTGACACTTCTTAGCACCTCTCTGTCTCTCTCCCA
The DNA here is from genome assembly GCA_963575035.1 of Avahi laniger. Lineage (NCBI taxonomy): Eukaryota > Metazoa > Chordata > Mammalia > Primates > Indriidae > Avahi > Avahi laniger. The sequence goes on along the minus strand of CAUYSK010004903.1, from coordinate 1,814 downwards.
GCCGGGCAAGGTCTCTGCCTTTAAGGACTCCTGTGATTAGGTTGGACCCCTCTAGATGATCCAGAGTAATCTCTCCATCTCAAGTGCCAGACTTTAAACGCATCTGCAGAGTCCCTTTTGCCATGCAAGGCGACATAGTCACAGGTCCCAGGGATTAGGGCATGGACAGCTTTGAAGTCCATCATTCTGTCTACCACAACATACTTGAACTTTTTCATACAAAGGATGGATGAAAGGTAGGTGGTGTTATTACCCCCATTTTAAAGATAAGGAAACTGAGGCACAGAGAAGCTAAATAACTCGCCCGAGTTTCCTTGCACAGTAGTTCATTTGGAGTTCAAATTGAGGCAGCCTGACTCCACAGTTGTACCTTAGTCGCTGTGACAAAAGTATTAACAGAACCAGAGAGCAGGAGGCAGGAGAGGTCCAAGTTTCATGTTCCCCCTAGATCAGCTGAGCAGTGGAATAACGTGTATTTATTGAGCACCTACTATGTGTCAGGCCCTGGGAAGGGCTGTCAGGGATACATGATAGAGCTTCAGTCTGAACCCAGGTATAAGCTCGTTCTCTTCCACATCCTATTGCTGTATGGAAGGATGTGAGACTCTCCTGCAGAGGTTAAATGGGAGAAAGGAATTGAGCTCTAGTTGGGGGCTCGTGGCCCAGGGCTCTGGATTGGGTCTAGGTAGGGGAGGAGCGAGCTGTGTCCTGATCCTTCAGGAACCTGCTGGGTCAGATCAGAGCCCCCGGGGGCTGACTCACGAAGCCGACTCTTCCTGCCTGTTCATCACAATGGGGAATGGACCCTCAGTGAGCCTGGGGCCTGCAAATCATGGAAATTAAGACCAATTAGAAGGGGAATCAGCGGCCCCTGGCAGGGCTTCCGGCCACAGAGGCAGCTCAGGAGCTTTATGGGATGTTTCCTCCCATTTTGTGGTCCAGCTGGGAGGCAGAAACATGCCAGCTCAGCACAAGGCCTTGGCGAGATGCGTCTGTGCAACTCGAAGGGCGGGGGCGCGTCACCCCCACAGGATCCTCAGCCCGCTCAGCAACCTGCCACTGGCCCGCCTTCCCGTCCACAGGGACCACTAAACTCTGCGTCTGTTCTGCGAGGCCCTCTCTCAGCCTCACCCTGCGGGCTTCTGTCTCTTTGTACACTGTCTGTCCTCCGTACAAGACCTCTGGAGAGTCAAGCCTGGGGTCTGGAGGAGGGGGTCACCTTGACGAGCTGCCTCTGCTCCGTGCCCTCCCCTCCGTGCTCCACACCTCCCGGCTGTCCAGAGGGGCCTTCCAGTGCCCTGCCAGGGACCACTCTTGAACAAACCCTTCCCCTCGTTTTTCCCCAGGGAAAAGGTGGCCAAGTGCTCAGAAGGTATGTGGACCAGAGTAGTAGAGACCCCCGTGGCTTTCCGGTGGTGGCGCCGGGATGGGGCCATTGGCTGAAAGACAAACGCCAAATGAACTCTCTGGTCTCCCAAGTCCTTGGCTGCCTTTAATCCTTGCCCCTCAGCCTCGTTCCTCACCCACACCCCTCCCTGTCCTGTGTCGAGAAGGACAGAGACAGGCCTGAGTGCTGGGGAGAGGGGCTGGCACTGAACGGGGCCTGAGAAGGGCAGAGACGTCTCTGGAATTGGGGGTGTATCTGGGACAATGGAGAGCTGGTGGTCTGCACCCTTCTCTGGGTGGGAGCTGCCACACTGCGAGGGGCACCCCCTGCCCACGCTTGGCCCTGGGGTCTGGTTTTAAAGGGTAGGCCCACTGTGCTGGGTCGAGGTCACCTAGCGAGAGACTCGAGTGGAGTGCAGGGGCCCATG
>CAUYSK010004902.1:0-33345 GCA_963575035.1 Avahi laniger | reverse complement strand
TGTGAGTTGCTTATTTTTCCTATATGTTCCCTGGAGAAATGCTTTGAGGTATGAGTGAGGTTCATTGCTCCAAAGAGGATGTGCATTTGCTGCTGCAGTCAATTGCAGCTACTACCTCCCAGTGACCGCTTAGTTTCCCCTGAACTCTGTTTGAAATATTTTGGACTACACAGTGAATTCAAGCTGCAAGCCATTATAAAGACCACTAATTTCAAAGGAGATTTATTTCCCCTTTGTTCAGTCAAATAGCCAATTTCTTCTTTGATATCTTGTGGTGGGCTAAGTTGTGCCCCCTCTAAAATGGCCATGTCCTAATCCCATCTTATATGACAAAACCGGCTTTGTAGATGTTGTCATGTTAAGATCTTGAGATGGGGAGATTACCTCAGGTTATCTGGGTGGGCCCAATATAGCCACGAGCATCCTTGTAAAAGGGACACAGGCGGTTGGAGCGATGTCGGGAGGGGGCCACAAGCCCAGGAATACAGTAGGTCTCTAGAACTTGACAAAAGCAGTCTCAACACTGCTTGGGCTGCCATAGTGAAATATCAGAGGCTGGGTGGCTTAAACAAAGAAATTTATTTTCTTGTAGTTGTGGATGCTGGAAGTCCTGGACCAAGTTACCAAAAAAGCATGAGAAGATGACTATTTGTTTCCTATTGCTGCTCTAATAAAGTTAGATGGTTGGTTTCCGGTGAGGGCCTTTTTCCTGGCTTGTAAATGGCCACCTTCTAGCTAAGTCCTCACAGGGCCTTCCCTTGGCACATGGTTGGTTCTTTCCTTTCTCTCCTCTTCTCATAATGCCACAGATGCTGCCAGATACGAGCCCTGCCCTTATAATCTCACTTAACCTTGATTGTCTCCTAAAGGTTTCATCTCTAAATATGATCAACATGTTTTTTTTCGGGGCGGGTGGTGACGAGGGAGACACATTTCAATCCATAGCAAGCAAAGAAACAGATTCTTCCCTGAAAATTCCAGAAGGAGTGCCTCCTTGCCAACACGTTGATTTTAGATTTCTGAACTCCAGACTTAGAATAAATTTGTGTTGTAAGCCACTAAGTTTGTGGTGATTTGTTAGACAGCTATAGGAAACTAATACCCCTTTTCATATTTTTTGGTAACCTTTAAGTGAGAGATGAGTGACCTTTGAAATTCCACCTTTTCTAGGAAAACTTGTCTTCCATGAAAGTGCCATTTTGGCGAGCCCTGGGCAGCTGTCGGGGGACAGCGTGGAGGGTCCGGAGCGTGGCAGAGGCATTTGTGGTGGAAAGTCGCTGTCGCGCTCACTCACCTCTCAGTCACACTCCGTTTTGGGGGCCTGTAGATTGTTTCTGCCAGTTCAGCAACGCTTCTTGCAAAGCATGTTTAAACATTCTATCCGGTATGTTAGCTGTTTCAATCAGGCAGGGTTTTAGGGTGTGGAGTCTGTCATACTGCTGGAAACGGGAGTCCAGGGAACCTCTCACAGTTCTTTCCAAAGGTATCCCCCCCTTTACAGCAGGGTGACAGGTGTCACCGCTTCAGAGCGTCCTCATTGGCCCTCTGAAACCTGGACGTTCTACAGCCAGATTTCCTCAGTCTCTTCTATGGGAAGACAAAGAAACTTGGTACTGATGACTTACATCGTTGGCTCCTTAGGCACTGTTTTTCTAAACAGCTCATTATCTGCTATTCATAAAGTATTTCCTGGGAGGGGAGAATTTGGCAGTAAAGTTGCACTTGAGGAAATGACTATCGAAACTGACCCTGTTTATGCTCCTCTGTCGTAATTATCTGGTGGATAATTCTTAAAGCTTGCAGTAGTGTTTTTTCTTCTAAATGCAGAGAAGTCAGGAACATGGACGTGAGTTGCTCCTGCTGCTGCTGTGCCTGCCCCAGAAGCTTTTTCTTTTGTCTTTTTTGGTGTCTGGGTTCTTAGCTAGTTTACTTAGGGATCGTCGGTGTCTAACTCTGTCAGGAAAAATTACCCTGGAAATCATGGCAGGGAATGAAGGCAGAGGATGGGGAGGAGGGGCAGGAAGTAAATCAGTTGGATGATTGTTTTCCTATCCCACCTGGAATCCTCTCCATCAGCAAGGAGAACGGAGTTTCTTTGCATGTTCAGCACACCTTAGAGCCAAGCACGGTGCTGCCAAGAGTTGCGTTTCGAGCATTTTTTCCTTTTTGTCCATAAGAATATGTTTGGCGATGACTTTAATAAAGAAATCACTGTGGTTGAGTCACAGGCAATGTATTTTAAAAAGTGCATTTTACATAATGATGTCAGAACAGGCCACTAAAATTCTTGAGAAATAGAGGATAAAATCTATTAATAGTTGAATGGAGTCAGAATGTTCCCATTTTAAATACAAGTGGCAAAAGTCACATGTTTATTGTTATTTGATTGCAGAAAGTTTAGTGACATAAGCTGAAAACATGGAAACAATGTGAGTGAATGTACCTATTTTTTTGGTGAACTGAATATTTTCTCTGGAGAATCAAGGCAATTAAAATGAGAAGAAATGCTACAGTTGAAGTGTGTATATGTCAATGAAATTTAGGGGGAAACCCAAATGCGGGGTTATGATTTGTTTTACCATGACTGTCAGAAAAGTGACCACATTCTCAGTTTGTTACATATTGATGAAGCATTTTGAAAAAGAATCGTTGCTGTGGCAACTACGTATATTTCTTTAAAAACTACTACATGGTGTAATTATTGGCTTTTAATTTTGTTCTACAGTGACTATAAAAGAGTATATAAAAATTTTCATTTTCAAAAATTTTCATTTTATGATTTAAGCTCACTGAAAACTCTTTATTAACTAGAAAAAATTAGTTTCCTGAATTTTTTTCTTATATCATGTATTATTTTCTATGAATCTACCTTGTCCCTTTAGATGCTTTTTAAAAATTTCTCAACTAAGTAGCTCTATGATTTCTAGTGTTTTTGTAATGCTGAATACTACAATATCAAGTGTGATATTTTACTGCCTGTTTGGGAAAATGTTTTATTTGTTATGTCCTTTATGATTCGAAGTAATCAAAACTGAAGACAGCAGTCAGGAAAAGGCTTTAGATAATTTCAGCATAATGTTTCTACTACTTTTTATATTACGTTTTCAGTACAGTTTAAATTTTATTTGTCCTTGGACTGCTTTGGCACACTGAACACACGTCTTGCCTGGAGCTGGTGTGGCCAGTTCAGAACCACCAGTTGACTTAGAGTTAAATTATTCCTTCCAGCGTGCGTTACTGTGCACTTCCATTTGTGGATTTCAGATACTCACGTGAACTTTCTGAAGATATTTCCTGATTCCTGCTCTCATCATCCCAGCGTTAAATGACCGTGATACAGTGGGAGCTCCTTTACCAAACGGCCCCTTCACCCCGTCCACCAGCTCGCCCAGGCCTTCTGTGCCTCAGCACGGTGCAGTCTCATGCTCCCAGGTGCTGAACACCTGCAGCAGTGCTCTGCATACCGCCTTTCCACTTCTCCGCTCACTAGCTCTTTGGTATTTACTGAGAGTCAGCCTGGCTGTTCTAAGTGAAGGTCTTGACTTCCAAAGCTGAAGAGAAAAAGGGTACACTCTTTGCAAAGAAAACCATATTACTTGCAAAGAAAATGGAATTATTCTAATGTTGGGCTTCACTTTCTCACCTACAATACAAAGAGTTAGAAGGCAGTGGAAAAACATCCATACCCAGTTGAACAGACAGGCTGGTGACCCAAGAATCTTATGTGCAGCTAAGAATCATTCATCTCCGAAGGTAAAATGGGAACATTTTTGGAGGTGGAAGTATTTAGCATGTGTCATGAATCCTATCTGAAGAGAATACTAAGGCATGTAATTTAATCAAATGGAAATTCAGAACAGCTTTCAAGATAGGGGAAATAAGGAAAAAAGGAAAACATTGTGAGCAATGACTCTTGCTGAATATATGTGTTTAAATCTAAAATGGGCATTTGAAATGGAAGAATTACATAAGAATTCTTGACACATCTGGGATTATGCTCTAAGGGAAGATGTAATAATGATATAAGCTGTTAGTGAAATGCGGTTAAGTAATATCTAGGTTTTTAGGGCCAAGAGGTAGAAAGCATGAGGGAAATAAATTCCTTAATCTTTTCGGTAAATGTTTTAAAGCACATGCTATGTGTTTCGTTCTAGTCACTGATGTCGACACATTGGTTATTTTATGGTATGTTTATTCGGGTAGGAGACCCACAACAGACAAACTGACAAGTAAACAAGATAATTTAAAAAAGAATTAGATACCGTGAAGGATTTGAAATAGGATAGTTGTGTAGCAGCTGAGAAGTCAGGATTGTACCTTAGAGGGTGACTGGGCAGTGTCTCGGTAAAGGTGGTGACTTTTTTTCTTTTGAGACAGAGTCTCACTCTGTTGCCCTGGCTAGAGTGAGTGCTGTGGCGTCATCCTAGCTCACAGCAACCTCAAACTCCTGGGCTCAAGTGATCCTCCTGCCTCAGCCTCCCAGGAAGCTGGGACTACAGGCATGCACCACCATGCCCGGCTAATTTTTTCTGTATAGTTTTAGTTGTCCAATTAATTTGTTTCTAATTTTAGTAGAGACGGGGTCTCGCTCTTGCTCAGGCTGGTTTTGAACTCCTGAGCTGAAACAATCGCCCGCCTTGGCCTCCCAGAGAGCTAGGATTACAGGCGTGAGCCACCACGCCCTGCCAGTGACTTTTGATCTTAGACGTGAACGAGAAGGAGCAGCAAAGTGGAGGACACTGGGGCTGAGGGTCCGCACTTGGCTCCGATGCCTGCTCTTCCATGGCAAGGGCTGTGCCCCTCCTGAGCTGGTGCCCGCGGGCACCTGTGGGCAGCTGGGTCAGGTGCAAGCCTGGGCTCTGCGAGTTCGCGTGCAGTTTCTTTAACGCGAGGTCAGCCTACGCCTGGAGTCGTGCAGCCAGTGCACGTGGAGAACTCTGGAATCCGTGATTTCCCTGATCCTGAAGAGGACGAGGAGGGTGGTGGACGAACTGGGTCTTTCCTGCCTTAGAGAATGAAGAGTCTTAGACCAGAGAGCACGAAGGGCTCTTTCAGATCCTTCAGCAGAGAACGGACAGCCCAACCGCTCCCATTCCGCAGGCCCAGCGGGGTGGACTTCGCCACCTCTGCTTGCAGGTTTCCTGCTTCCCGAGAAACCTCAAAGCCAGATCTGAGTGTTCAGTGAGCCATGGAAGAAACATCCTAGTGTAGCTAAACGGAGGCTCGGAAGCCAGAGGAATAAAGAGAACAATCAGAATGTGTGTTTCTGTTTTTCAATTAAAGAAAAATGAATGGAAAAAGTACAATGTAAGTGTTAAGTGACACCACTGAAATTAGGAGTAGGGAGATGCTGTAAGGAAATCCTAGTAAGTATAAACCATCTCTGCAGAACCTAGTACGTGAAAGGCAAGGCAGGAAACAAAAGAATTTCAAAGTACTTAGGATGGGGGAGAGAGAAAGATATTATCTTATTAAAGTGGGGAAGGAAGGAAAGAAAAATAGGACACAATGCAGGATACGTTACATCATCGTGGGGAAAAGAGTTGGTATCTTGTTTCAAATAATGTAGAGTTGTATGTATTTGATTATCAGTGCAGGCAGTCAATAATTAGTAAAATAAGGTTTGTCAGAATTTTTGGAGAAAGGGGAAATGATAGAACAAGAAGCAATTTGATCAGGAAAAAAGAAGGAAAAAGAAAATTAAAAATATAAAAATAAAAGACATAAAGTCGAGTATTTCACATACAACAATGCATAGGAATGGGTCAAGTTTTCCTATGTGAAAATTTCAGTTTCAGTTGAGACATACCTCAAATTAATGTTCTTTACAAAAAACACATAAGAAAAATGATGATGAAAGGCTAGTAATAAAGGAATAGGCAAAGAATTGCCAGGCAGATGCAAACCAAAAGAAATCAGATGGTAATGACAATACTAATAAAAGTGGAGTCGATAGTTAGAAGCATTAAAAAGTGACGTAGAATGAAAAAGCAAGATACGCAAAGGAGATACATGTATGCATCTGTGTGTGATGTGCACACACACGACACTGGTAGAAAAGTAAGGAAAATTCTTAAAGACCATAAATGGTGAGAGAGCAAGACTCCAACGAGGGGAGGAAGGATATCTGCTGATTCTCGATGGCTTAGAAATTGTAATTTAATGTGCCACATGTAGGTGACTGGAGGCTTGGAGTTTACACAAGGTAGATGTTCTAAGATAAAGCTGGAATCCACAAAAAGTGGCATTCTTAGTTAACTAGGAATAAAAACCTGATCTACAAAGGGAGACAGTAAAGGGATCCTTTATCTCCCCCGCTCTCAGCTTTGGTTCTGGGAGGGGGAAGAAAAAAGACTGCTGCAGATTCCTAAGCAAAAGCTGGCCTTTACAAGAGTAGAGTCAAAATTCAACCTATCCGTGTTACGCAAAAGAGTCTGAACTTGGAAATTTAGCTCAAAGTAGTCCTAGGTTACAGTAAATCTGAAATTGTGCAAGGTCTGAGATTTTACCTTATTTGTAAACTAGTAAGTTAGCCTGCCAGAGATTTTTATCCACAGATCTAACAGGAAATATGAGAACTCTGGCTGAGAACAGATTGCATATTCCACAGCATTTAGCACGGGTTCCTCAAACCACGATCCCCACAGGATGATGTGTTGGTAGCCTGACATTCCCCTGACATTCCCCTGAAGCATGGTTGTATCGCAGAAGAGGAAGCCCCAAACCATGAGAATCAGAGCCTGTATAGGGTGGCTGGCACAGTAGCCCATCCTTCCCTGGGGGGCTGGGGGAACAGTGATAAAACAGTTTACTCTGAAATGTAAGCAAAGGGAGGGAGATAAGTCTCTAAATCTCTTTGGAGCCATACTCCATCTGTAGCTCCCAAAGCATGTTTGCTATTCTGTTATTTAATTAGTTTTTTAACTCAGCGCAGACCACACAGGAATGTGAGAATATTCATGGAAGATTGTCTCACAAGGGGATAAGTATGGTCCCAAATGCCTAGGGAAAGCTACAACAAAACATTTCTTGAGGAATGCATCTTCAACCTAGACTTCAAGAACATCCAGTGATAACTTTCCAAATAAGATGAACTTACAATCAACTATGAAAGACCAATTATGAAACAAAGGAAGCTATCACAAATTAGCTGAAACAGCATGCTATGAATGAGAATCACAAAGTTTGCAAATACTAGAATTTATATCCTTGCAACACAAACTGAGTATTTACTATGTTTAAAGAAACAAAGTATATCTAAATTATGATCAAATAATAAGACTGTAAAAATGACCATGTAGTAAAATAGCTGTATAGAATTTATAGAGATAAAAATTTTAATTGAAATGAAATTTTATTAAATAGTTTAGAAAGTTTAGATAGGGCTGAAGAGAGAATCAACCAAAAACAGACTTAACAAATGGAGAGACAAAGCAATAAGAAATTATTTTTATTAATACTTATTTGTAATTGGAATTCTGCAAGGAGTAAGGAGAATAAGGGACACTAACTATTAGAACAGGTAATGGGTAAGAATTTTCTAGAATTGCTGAAAGATAACATCAGATTCAGAAAACCCAACACACTCCAAGAAGGATAAACAAGTAAACATATAATACTAGACATCAGGTAGAAAAACTACAGATCAGCGAAAGGGAAGCAATAAGGAATGATGGATTGGTCACCGGCTAGTCAGCGACAATACAAATCAAAGCACAGTACAGAAACATCCTCAAAGACCTGAGAGAGAAAAAAATTACATAACCAGTAAGTATAACTACTTTTCAAGAATGTGGGCAAAATAAAGATATTTCCTAGACAAATAAAATTAAAAGTTTATTCCAATTTTTAGTATATCTAAAACATGTACTCCATTAAAAAAGTGATTTGAGAAGCAAGCATTAGAAACGCACAAAAAGGCTACGAAAGAAATATGTAAACAAATGTTAACTATAAACATTATATAAAATGTCTAATTTGTGACTTTTAAAAATAACTAAAATGACAGAAATCACATATTAGGCAAGAGGTAGACTAGCTTTAACTCTATCTAGAGTTAAAGCTGATAGTTAGTTCTCCATCTAGGAGAAAAGGTAAAAACGTGGATTCTAAATTTTTAAATATATGCTTATTGAATTATTTTAGGACGGCTCTGAAAGGATAGAAATAGAATAAAACAACTAATGGAAAAAGGAAATAAAGGGCAGAACTGAAACCAAAAGATACATTTTAAAAAGCAACATAGAAGCAAATGGAAAGCAGTATTTTAGAAATGAATCCATGGATTAGACATAACTACAGATATATAGTAACTCCCCACTTAGAAGACCTTTGACTTTTAATTAGATTGAAAAGAAAAACAAAATATAGCTCTTGTTTATAAAAGGCACAATTAAAATGTTAGGATACAGAATTACTCGAAATGAAAAAAGACATTAATGAAAAAGCTGGTACAGGTATTCTAATATCACAAAGTACAGTCTTTAGAACAAAGAAAATTGTTCAAGATAGGACCACACTCCCTCCTGACGAAGGATTCAAATCCCTAGGAAGATATAACAACTCAACTTTTACATACCTAACAGCTCAAAATATGGAAAGCAAAAATTGACAGAAGCAATAATGACCTTCACCGTCATCGTGGGAGGCTCTAATTAATGCAAACTATCTCTGTAATTGTTAAATTAGGCCGGCAGTATATCAGGATACAGAAGATTTGAACAACACAATTAGCAATATTGATCTAGTAGACATATATAGAACACTGAACCAAACAATTGAAGAATAATGCGCGTCTCACACAGGAAACGTTTACATCAATTGACCATTTAGGAGGCCCTTTGCCATCAGTATGTTTCAAAGGATTGTGATTATGCATACCGCACTTTTCCCACAATGTAATTAAAACGGCTAACAAAGATAACTGAAAACTCCCATGGCAGAAAATGCTAATAATCCTCTAGCCTCCATCTCTCTTCTTTCTTTTGGGGCTAGAAATTGCACAGGTTTGGCTAGAAGCACGGTGGTTTTGCTTGCCTTGCAACTAGGTCTGGAGGTGAAGTTTGGAGGGCAATATGCTTGACTGAACTCCTGGTGACAACCTTCCTAGTTTTGAAAAGAAAATGGCTCTAAATTCATGTTTTCTCTCTGCTCCTGCCCACAGAGTGGGATGCTGATGGAGTATGGGGATTCAGCTTTTGCGAAGGAGGGCGGCACCATGAGGGCTGGGAGAACAGCACAGCACACAAGACCCCGGGCAGAGCAGTCACCTGATCCAGCCCTCCTGCCCACCTCTGAGTGAGAAATAAACATCCTTTTTTGAGCCACTTTATTTTTGGTGGCTGTTAAGCAGCTTAGCTTGTGTCATAACTAATTCAGGTTCCCACATATATGGAAATAAAAAATGCTTCTAAATAATTTAGAAGTCAAAGAAGAAATAAATCTTAATGAAAGCTAGACTATACATAGAACTGAAGAGCAATAAAAGTATATATTTTTGCTTCCTTATGTACGCGTATGTGTGTATACATATTTTGTGGGATGCCACGAAAGCCGTACTTAGATGGAAATTTATAGCCTTAAGTGCTTTTACAATAGAAAAGCAGAAAGGCTGAAATTTCATAAGCTAAGCATCCAGTTTAGAAAGTTGGAAAAGGAACAACAGAGTAAACTCAAGGAAAGTAGAAATAAGGATATAATAAGCAGGCAGATAAAAAAACACGAAAAGGATCAATAAGCAAAAGGTTTCTTCGAACCCAGTAATAACGGACAAACCTTGGGCAAAGCTGATCAAAGAGAAAAAGAGAACGCCTGCGGAAATTATGTTAGGAAAAGGAAAGGGGGCATAGAACAGATGTGGCTCCCAGGAATTAAAAGATAATATATTTTGAAGAATTTAAGGTCAAAACTTAAAAAAAACTTCGGCAAAATGGACCAAGATTGGAGTTTAGGGTTCAGAGGAGGAGAGGCCTAGGGGAGGAGCTCAGGCTTCGGTCCTCCCGGCGCAGCCTCTCAGCACGTGCGCGGCTGTGAGTTCCCCGCTGCCGGTGGCGTTCGCGCGCTCACCTGATCAGGGTGCTATACCTGCCAGGCTTCCCCGCCGTGGAGCTGTTCTTTTCCCTTTTGGAATTAATAAATGTTTCGTGGGGAAGGGACTTTGAAACTATGTAAATATTTCATTCCTCACTGAGCTTTCAATTAGTTTATGTTAATATGGGCTTGTAGTTTACTGTTTTACTCAGCGGGTTAATAACTTATTACTGTCCTTTATTCTGATACTCAAGCTGTCCCTCACTTGCCCAGGCGGCTGGGTCTGGACTAAGAAGCGGCCAGAGGTGGCCGATGCGCGTTGCGCGCTCAGGGCTGCGGTCCTGCGATGGGAGCTTCCTTGTGTTTTGCTTCCTGCGCACTCTCCCGCCTCACCCCAGTCCTGCCCTCGGATGCTGGCTTTGCGTGTTCTTTCAGATGCCTGCTTAATTGCTTTAGCGATTTCTTGCTTTCTGGGGCCACAAGATGTTCTAGGTTCATCTTGTACTTACCTTGTCCTAGGCTTGGACTCAATTACTTGTCAAAGAGATCTGGCTTCTTTTGGAGAAGAATGGCATTTAGAAGTAAAAATCTAGGTACTTATTGTGTTCCTTGACTTTTGAGATGTTGGTGTTTCTGTTCCCAGGCCCTCGGTGAGCAGAACTGGGAGTGTCTGTGTATACATGTGTGGATGTTTTCCATATATACTTATATTTTTGTGCGTTTTAGGGGGTATACACATACTTGCATTTGCCCCATCTCTATATATTAAAAAATAATTTCATACTGATACAGATATACCCAAGTCCACCCCAACACCGTTGGTTCACTCTTGTTTCTTCCCCTTCTCCACAGCTGCACGGATATCTTTCTCAGGCTGGTTGGACCTCCTACATTGAGATGCCTCTCTGCAGGGATCACCACCTGACCCCATCTGAGCCTGGGCACCTGTGCTGGGTGATCCTCCTACTCAGATCACTTCCTTCTTTTACACAAAGTCTGACACCTTGTGCTGATGTCTCTGCCTGTGGACGCCCTCCTCAATCTGCTCAGGCTCTGATAGATTCCTTTCAGCTACCAAGCATGTTTTCCTTGTTCTGTCCCACTTAATGACTTTAGCATTCGATTGTTCAGAATTATTCAGGAAGGAATGGAAAAAAAGACAAGTAAACCCAATTTTCTCCCCCTGAAGCCCGAATAAACTCTTGGCAAAATCTGACAAATGTATTAGAAAACAGGAGAACTACAGCCCAATCCATCCTAAACACAGATGCAGAAATCCTGAATGAAATATTATAACTTGAATCAAAATGGTATTTTAATAGAATACATAAATAGATCATGACCAAATTGAATTTGTTTTAGGAATTTGGTGTTAACTTGATATTAGAAATGGAATCAATGTAATGCATCATGTTCAAAGAATAAATGATAAAAATCATGTAATCTTAATAGATGCAATAATAGAATTTGTTATATTTTAATGTCTATCTATAGGAAAAAGTTTAGCAAACTAGGAACAGAGTAGACTTTCTTAATCTGAGTGTCTATAAAGATCCTACAGAGACGTGATACTTAGAGTACAGTATTGAACATTTTCTCCCTGAAATCAAGAATGAAACCAGACTGCTTGCGTTTCCACTTTCGTCATTGTATGGAAGAGCTTAGTCACTGACATAAACGAGAAAAGGCAGAAAGGTAGGCAGGGACTAGAACATATTTTGTAAGTTTTAGATTTTTGAAAAATGTCTTTAAATATTTTTTCACTTTAAAAGAATAAGCTACCTTAGACGGTGAGGAGGCACAAGGCAGGTGTGGAAAATTAAAGATGGCCACAAATTCTTCCTACTGCTGAGTCTCATTCCTCTCTCTCTGGGTCAGGACTGGTCTTAATGACTTGCTTGACCAGAGGTGACAGAAGCAATAGACAGGGACTTCCAATGCCGGGTCATAGGAGACCTTAAGAATTTTGTCTGGCCCTCTTGGAACACTGTCTCTGGGAAGCCTGAGTCGCAGTGTTGGCCTTCAATGCTGGAGGAGACCCGTGCTCGGGCCAGCAACCCAGACTGAGGTGCCCTCATGTCAAGGTGGCAGCCATGTGTGCCGAAGTGAGGCTGTCTGGGGACCCTCCCGCTCAGTTCATCAGCCGCCAGTTTCCCATGGAACAGAGAACTGCTGATCTGAGTTCTGCTTAAACAGAGACCCCCACAGAACAATAAGATGTAATTAAAAAGTGATCGTTTTCAGCCACTAAGTTCTTAAATTTGTTTTACAACAAAAGGTAACCAGAATATAGGTATAACAAATGTTAGATGCAAAACCTATGGCTTCTAAATAAAGATACATGGATATTTTCTTTTAAAATTTTCTTTATTTTTAAATTTTACTACCCTCATTTATCCTTTGTGGATTTCAATATATTTTTGTAAATTCGTGTTTACTCTGCTGGACTAAATTTTTTTTGTATCAGAGTGGCAGACAAAATAATTCTTCCAAAAAGACAGTGTGTATGTTTCTATTCAGATATTTTCCCCAAAAAAGCTTTGACCTAGAGTTTAATAAGTCTTCCTTGATTAAACTTACTGAGTGTTCATTTCCTGTCATGCAAAGTTAGACTGAACAGAAAGAAGACGTGAGCCTGATAATGATTTCTTATGTTAGAAATGATTTAGATTAGTTCATCTGTAGGATCCACTAAGGCTGGGCTTGTTGAGATAAAAGTATTTCTAATTATGTGTTTAGAATCCTAGGCGGAATATGTTGACCTCATTGTCAGACTATTTGGCTGAGCACATGATTCAAACATTTTCATTAAAATATAAAGTGCCCAAATCAAGAAGTACTCCATGACAGGTTTTGGAGCTTGGGGAAATAAACAATGTTTATTTTATTTAAATCGTTAAAATTTTTAGAATAGAATTGCTGAAACATAAAAACTGACTTCCTGTGACAATTCCGAGACTTATAATGAGATGGAAATATTCAGTTGTTCCTGGAGTCAAGTTTGGTTTTAATTGTTATAATTATAGATAGCTTTGGATGGAAGGATCCTGAGAGATTTTATACCTCGGAGCTGCACAGTGGAGCGTGTCTGAGTCCTGAAGTCCGGGCTCTGGGGATCACCGCCTCCTGCATCTTCGCCTGCGTCAACGCGCTTCAGAAACATTCTGTCCCTCTCTGGACCGCAGTCTCCTCATCTGCCAGGTGAGGCTGGATCAGCCTCAGCAGAATGCGGCCCCAGGAAGGAAGCTGGGACAGCATTTACTTTGCCTTCTTTTATAGATGAGAAAACAGAGACCCCATATACATTGGAAGACTACGTAATTTATTGAACAAACAGAAACATTTTGAGAGTGAAAGGAGGCCCTAAGATAACTAAAATCTTGGAACTTCAAAAAAATGTATTAATAAAATTTTTACATTAATGAACCTATGACATAGTTCTATTTGAAAACCATTTTCAAAACTAAGATTCTTCCTAAAAATGCATATTTGTGTATATCAAAACAAACTCCTCATGTTCATAATCTAGATATTAAAAATATGAGCAGGATATTTGTGGTATATATTTATTTACCTTAATCAGTTTCTTAGATGAACCTGTTTCTAATATATCAATGGTATAATTTCTGAAACATGTATTTGTCCTCAAAATTGACGAAGTTTTAGTTTTCTCATAAAATTTCTTGTAATAGTGTATAGGGTTGCACTTCATGGTTAATAGATTTTATATGTTGACATCTTGATGTGACTCTTCTTTATAGATCTTACTATTCTTGAGAAAATTTTGTCTATAGATGTTGAGAAACCTCAGAATAAATTCTGATAAATGTTGGATATGCTCAATTATATTTTAATATTAACATATATAATTATTTTAGCCAAAATATTTATACTGGGTAATATCTTTTTGTCTCCAAAATAATTCTTTGCACATATTTTACAATACAAATCTAATTTAAAAAACTTTCTCCATGAATTAAAAATTTTTACCCAAATGTAGATGGATATTGCAGAATTTTAAGTCTAACTTATTCACACAGGTTCAGGAATAAAAATCTTAAATTAAAAACAAGATGTCCATTGAGATTCCTCCCATAGTGCATGATAATCTAAAGCGCAATGTATTTTCTAAATTAAATTTTGCACACTCTTTGGGCTCTTATTTTTTCAGTCTTTCCCTGATTACATGGGGCTAATTTAAATTATTATCGTGTGTAAGATTTGTTTTCAATAATTGTGATTAAAAGCTTCAAAACCTGCAGTTTCTTTATGCTCCATTTATTGGATAACTTGATTAAAGATTTCAAATTGTTTTTTAAAGAAAATGTAACCAGAATTTAGATTACTGATTTGTTAAAAAAAAGTTTCCAGTACCATTGTTTGACACTTAATTTAATATACAAATTAGTTTTCCAATGGTGCAGTTATTACTAATTGGGTTGATGATGGTCAGCAAAAAGAGAAAATAATAGCGCTGTGCTGAAGTATATTTTTGTATTCAACATCAGCTTCATTAACAGCATTTTGTGATTCAGATATTCTACCTCGAGAGTCGAGATTGTTCTGCCAACAGCCAAACAGCATAAGATAGTCTCTGTTGCAACTACTCAATTTTTCTGTAGACAGTTAGTAACCAAGTGGATGCGACTGTGTCCTAGGGCCATGGTAACAAAGTACCACAGAGTCATCGCTTCAAATGACAGAAAATTATTCTCTCTCACTTGTGAAGGTGAGAAGTCCTAAATTAAGGTGTCAAGGTTGGGTCCTTCCAAAGGTTCTGCGGGAGGATTTGTTCTATGGCTCTCTCTTAGTTTTGGGTGGTTGCCAGTAGTTTTTAGATGCCTTGAGTGTGGCAGCATAACTCCAACCTTGCCTCTGTCACATGGCTTCTCCCTGTGTGCCTGTCTCTGTATCTCAGACTCTGTATACAAATTTCCCTCTTATAAGGATACAGTCATTAGATTAGGGCCCATCCTGAGGGCCTCATCTTGACTTGATTACATCTGAAAGACCTTATTTCCAAATAAGGTTATATTCACAGCTACTCGGGGTTAGGACGTGAGTACATATCTTTTTGGGAGGCACAATTCTGTCCATTACACTGTGTTCCAATAAAACATTGTTTACAAAATTAGGTGAAAGGACAGTTTTGGCCTGTGGACAGTTGTTTGCTGACCGTTCCTCTACTTCAAATGTATTAAATGTAAATTTTTACAACTATAGGTTTTATCTTAATGGGTAGAATATTGCAGCTTATTTAAATGCAGTTACAAATCATGTAGGCAGTACAACCAATCCAAGTATATTTCTATTTATAAGTTACTTCAGTAGGAGCATTGTTTTGCCATAGCACTATATTCAACAAAATTTATAATTGTATGATCACAACAAATACTTTTATGTGTATTAACTTTTAACTGAATTTCAAATAGCATTCATAATGTCAATGTTTTATCTTTTATAGAATGAATCTCCAAAACTTTACTTTGATACCTTGAATTGAATGAAAAATAGAATCATGATTAGAATTAACTGACTTTTAAATAATATCTAATGATACGGATACAAAACTGGCATCATTTGAGCACACATGTGCACAGAGGGAAGTTAAACTCAGTGGAAAGCAAGGGGTGGGAAGACGGGAGGAGTAACCCAACCTAACGGGCACTATGGGCACCATTGGGGTGACGGGAACACCTAATAGCCAGGACTCCAGCATCACAAAACTGATCCATGTAACCTCAAACATTTGTACTTGCTTGACATTTTTTGGGAAAAAAAAAAAGATTGAAATTTCCCATTATTCCAAGGAGTCCCTTTGTGTCCCTTCCCAGTCACTAACCGTCATTCCCAGCCAACCATTGATCTGCTTTTTGTCACTATATATTAAGTTGGTCTTTTCTAGAATTTCATGCCCATGTATGAACACACAAAAGTAGTATGTACTTTTGTGGCCAGCTCCTTTGGTTTAGCATGATGATGTTGAGATTCACCCACATAGCACCTGTCAGTGGTCCATGCATCTGTACTGCTAAGTAGTATTTCATTGTGTGAACATACTACAGTTTGTTTATCCAGTCACCTCTTGACAGACATTTGAGTTCTTTCCAAAACTATCACATTAAAAACTATGGCTTCCTTTTTAAATACAGGCAAAAATTAGAAGAATAGCATTTGATCTAAATGAAAAGTACTGCTTCACAAAGTGGAATGTAAACTCACAGTTAAAGGTATTAAATCATCACCCCTGGGCACAGCTTTATTAAAATAGTTATCAACTTTTGAAATTGATGCTAGTTCTTCTGTAGATTTATTTCTTACGATTTTCCTGTGGTTAGTAACGTCACTATAGCCCTCACGGTGGATAGTAAATGCTGATATTTTGTGAAAGTCATACATTATCATTAATCTTCTTGTAAAATGGATATTTAATACTAGATTTGTATTAGTCATGCACTAGTGTTTTTTAGAAGTGATTAATGCTGAAAATGCTTCTCAACAGGAAAAAAGTTATCAATCCACTCCCCCGAAGTCCTAGACTTACACCTTACAATAGGCGATGATGAAGGCGCTGCAGCAAGTGTTGAGACTACATTTGCTACGCTCAGTGTAGAAAGACTGCTTAGCCTCTATCTCTCATGCACTTTAAATACATTTCTGGCTTGTGACATCTCATCTTTCCCACTGACTCCACTGATTGGCAGCTGCTTTTTCTGCGTCACACACTGACTGTGGCCTGAGCCACCTCTCACCTGGGGGAGCAGGTGCCGGCAGGGGCAGCAGTGTCAGACACGTCGTCTTCGCACCATGATGACCAGAGGAAGGTGACTATTCCCACCTCTGCTGTCCGGTGACGCTTTGTGGTATTCGCAAGTGTTTGCACACAGTCCTCTAAAGGGAGGGGTTAGTTCCAATGCATCTGAAAAAGGCCAAGAAAAGAGATGGCTCATCCCTGTTTATTTTTCAGGTTTTATAAAACTGCTAAAGTGAGAGCGCTGTTCATTCCATGTGCATCTCATACACTGTCAGACACGACCATGCAGGAGAGGCAGGTACCGTGGAATTGTACTAAACCCAATTAGGCTTATTTTAATGCAATTATTAATATTTCACTTAAAATCCAAAAATCCTGAATAAATGCTAAACTTCCAGGATGCAGCGTAACAGGAACGAATTGTGGCTGTCATGGGTAACTGGACGTTTACTCATTCTTAGTACAATGTCACATGGTAAAGTGGACTTTCAGACTCGGAAGCCTAGTGGAGGTCACTTAATTTTATAAAAGTGTGCTTTGGGCTTCACTTCTGCATATTGTCTCCTTTGCGTTACTTAATTTTCCCTAAATTAACTTGCCTAAATAAAGTTCCCTGAAGGAATTTGTCCCTCGCTCAAAATATATTAGCTTGAAGTGGGTTAAAGAAAACAGCTCGCTTCTAGAGAACACAGCACAGTTAGTCCCAAGGGAAAAGTCAAAGATCCTTTCCTGAGCTGGTGGCTCTCAAATCCCGGTGTGTAAAGAATCACCTAGGGGGCACAATTAAAACTGTAAACTCCCGGCCTCCACTGGCAGTAAAAATTAAAAGTTCAATTACATCTTGGACACTTTAAAGGCTATTGACTTGCTCATTACCCCTTCCCTTTTACTTTCAAAATGCTTCTCTTTCTTCCATGTAACAAATACTTACTGAGTTTCCATTGGTATCAAGCAGTGTCCTGATAAATAGGTTAAGGTGTCCTTGAGCCAAGGAGACAGGGGTCTCATTAAAAATAAGTAACGATAATTGCTGAGTGTGTCAAAGCAATCTAGATATTGCAAGAGTACGACCATAGGAAAACCTAACCTGGATGGTCTAGTAACCTGGGGAAGTGGTGTGTACCCTGAGTCTGTTTTAGAAACGGTTTCAAGGCCTGGAATGCACACTGTCCCGGACATGGCGACAGGCAGAGAGGACGTGCGTCGGGTGTGTTGAGAGGGTTGTGGTGCTAACTTCTCCTGTCTTTAAGTGGGAATTTCAGGTTATCAGATATATTTTTTTAGAATTTACTAAGTTTTTTTCTAATTGCAATATATTGATTTTTACAGTTTCTTAAAATGGGAAGTTTTTTTGTTATTTAGAAAGTAATTATATCTTTTGTAACAAGTGCATAATTATAGCAAACCTAGATATTAATAGTAATGTATCATTGATTCAGTAAAATTGAAAAACTTAAGTGAGGATACTGTATTAAATGGACCTATGAAAATAAGTGATTTTTTTTTAATGTTGGAAATTCAACTGAAATTGATATCAGTTTACATCCAGTAAAATGTCAATTGGAAAGTGCTGTGCCATTATTTAATATGAAATGTCTCTCTCTGAGTCCACCTTAGGCCACGTATAGCTGCATTTTCTTTCTTTTTTGAAAAATCAAACACTTTTTGTTGCAAGTCTGTGTTTTCAATTGTTTTTTTTATTTCAATATATCAAGGGGATACAAACGTTTTTATTACATGGATAGATTCCTAATGCTTTAGTTAGGGCTATAAACGTGCCCATCACCCGAATGGCGTTGATGGTACCTGCTAGGTAGGTTTTTATCCCTACCCTCCTTGCACTGCTCCCCTTCTGGATTCCCAACAACTTTTACTCCTTTCTGTGTCCGCCAATGAGTTTCCAATTATTAGGGAGTACACGTGGCATTTATTTTTCCATCCCTGAGTTAGCGGGGGTCTGTCTTAGTTCGGCTGCTGCGACAGAATGCCACACTGCATGGCTGAAGCAGCATTTGTTTCTCGTGGTTCTGGAGTTTGGAGAGTCTAAGACGGAGACACTGGCAGATTCGGTGTCTGGTGAGGTGCCTGCTTTCTGTTTCATGGATGGCTGTCTTCTCCCTGTGTCCTCCCCTGGCAGAAAGGGAGCAAGAGTGCTCTCTGGGGTTTCGTTTATAAGTGCACCAGTCTCGTTTGTGTGGACTCCACCAGTACGTCGTGCTTAGCTCTCAAAGGCCCTGCCTTTTAATGCCATCACATTGGGCATTAGGATTTTAACACATGGATTTTAGGGGGACACGAACATTCGCTCCATCGCAAGGTTTCCAATGAGGAGAACTGGACTGATGAAGAGTAAGGGGAGCTGTGCTCTCCCAGTCTGGTCATGGACTCAGGCGTTCAGGAGCCAGTTGGCTGTGGCCTCGTGCCAGCCAGTGCAGACTGCCGCAGGGGAAGCACCCTTAGTCGTGCATCTGTTTTCTTTTGCTCCAGAGGTACAGCAGGATACTATTTGCCCCTTGGTTACTTCTAGTTACCCATGTCACTGGAGCCATTTGACTACAAGCTCTTCATTGCCTCAGAGAAGAACCACTCCGGAAAGTGGAGAAAAGGCTCCAGAGCCTCAAATCCAGACTCTGGGGGGACTTATAGAAAAAATGATAAATAGGTAAGGATTCATGCCCCAAGACTAAGTAAATATTTTCCAGTTTGGGTTATGGAAGATAGGAGCTGAGTGAGGAAGATACACTCTGGTGGGTCTATGAAAATTGTCTCAGTGCTTACCTTCTGCTTACTCCCTGGTAAGAAGATATGACATAAGCTTAGAGAGGTTTCAGAAATTTCACAGCAATAGGAACCTAGCTTCTGTCCTCCACGGAGAGCCCAGGAAAGTATGAAGACCCAAATTCCATATTGCCTGTGTCAACTGCAATTCAGGCTGTCCGTTGAGGCAGCAATAGTTTGAGAAAAGTTTATTGGAAGCCCAGTGTGAAGATCAACCTGGGAAGGCACACCAACAAAGTTGGGCACGTTCCAAAATCTGTTACAAGTTAGGATGCTTTTATAAGAAAGTCTAGGAGAAGGGACAGGGGGGACTCCTCCTATCAGAGTTGTCCTTTTTTATTGGACAGTATGATACAGAAGTTAGAATCACTGGCTATGGACTACAACATACAAGCTAAAATGTTCTACATGCAAGACAGTAAAAGTTCATGATTCAGAAACAAATCAGGATCAGTAGGGTACATATTAATCAGTATGTGCTCAGTTTGAGGAGCTCAGGATAAGATTTGAGAGACTCTTGGTAAAATTCTTCAATAGGATGTAAACCATGAATCATAAGACCTTCCCCAGGCAGCTAATTTGGTAGCCTACCAAATGTGACCTATAGGTTATCACCTAGCCTGAGTTGGGGATAAAAGAATCACACATGACTGAGATTGGCATGGCATGAAAGGAGCAGGGAAAGTTGCCAGACCTAGAGGAATCTTCTGGGCAGAGACCAAAGACAAAGCCAGAACAAGATTGCCTCAGTGGATGCAAACTTAGACCAATGACTCGCAAGGACAAAACTCCCGTGTTCCTTACCAAGAACTTGAAATTAGATATAACTATGGGGAAAACTTTGTGGGAAAATGATAAATTTGCTGAGATTAATTGGGGGGATGGGATTGGTGGAGAAATGAAAGTTGAGTCATTGGTCACCTGAGATTGTAAACTAAGATTTGTTATAGCTGAACTTTGTTATACCAAATGGGTATACCAAATGGGTATAACCAGAAACTTCCCCATCTTCATCTTTCCCATCTTCATGACAACCATCATATTTTCACCCAAATACCTGTGGGCAAATGATTGCAAAGCCGTGTGGCAGCACCATGACAGAAACGTGCTCAAAAGGTAATGCCAGCAGAAGAGGCAGCGATTTATGCTGAACGTGGTAGAGAAGTCAGAATACTTTGAAGAGTACAGCCTTTAAGAACTCTAAGGATGAGTAAGAATTTGCCAAATGGTCCACCAGAGAAAAGGCTTTTTAGGAATAGGAGACAACATTGAGAAAGGGCAGTGTCATGAATATTATGTGTGTGTGTTTTTATGCTCATATGTATTTTTGCAAAGAGAATGGAAGCAAAAATTGTTGAAAATTAAATATGAGATTATTTTCTATTTGATCTTAAATTTTGGGATGATGCTGAGACACAAAGGAAATATTTGTAAAACTTATCAGAAACTACACAAATGTAAGGTGGTGAGATTATTTAATAAAATGCTTACTAAATAAAGATCAGTAGCCTTACTTGGCCTTTAGATCTTTAGGCTTTGTAACCTGTTTTTTTTCCTTCTTTACTTAACAAAAAGGATTCTTTGGAGTCTTACATTTTTCTGGTTATTCTGACCCTGAAATGGAATTTTTCTATCACTTACAAAGCATTTAATAGTGTCCAAGGTTGACATAAAGAAAAAAATAATCTTTTATCTCTATGCTGATATCCTATATGCATAAACCTATCTTCTTACAGGGTTTAAAATGGATTCTGGAGAATTACAAATTTCACACAATTAATTATATTGTTTGTCTATCTTAACACTAGAAAACCAGAAGAACATTAACTTTGAACATTGGAATAAATCTGTAATAGCAAAGTTAACAGCTGTAAAAACCAGGGACTGAAGGGGATGTCAATTATTACTTGTGGAAAAATGAGTATTAATGCAATATCTTAAAAGAGAAATTTAGCCTACATTGCAAAGCTAATTGAAAACAACAAAAAGACTTAACTTCTTTCTTTGGAACATCATCTTATCTGGGTTTTTAGAGGACTTAAAAATGATTGTCTACTTGCTACATACCACATAAATTTTTGTCTCTTTGATTAAATTTTTCTGATTAAACTAAAAAGAAATTAACATAGGAGAAGGGGGTATGAAGACCAAAAATTCAAGGCAGACATAGGCAATAAACCAATATCTCAATTTGAAGAAGTTTAAATTTTTCCTTTTGATTTTTTTTATAAGATTCTCACAAGTAGAGCTCAAGCTTAACACTTCAGAATTAGAGATCTTCAAAATCCTGGCTTTCAGTGAGCAGGGATAAAAACAGAATAAACTGTCCATAAAAATTTAAGAAAGTCTAGAATGACTTACACAATCTAAAGTTTGGCAGCACATATTTTTTTTTATACAATCCCAAGGAAAAAATGTCATATTTATAGATGTACTAGAAAAATTGTATAAGTTCACTGATATAAACTTTAACATTTAACATTTCTAATTTTATTAGCAACCTTTAAAATATACTGGATTCTTCTAACAAAGAAGCTGGCAGATTTATAACTCTTCAGGTATATTTAGTATTTGGCTCTGAACTCTTGTGTTGATTTCCTAACCCCTGGGAGACATAAATTTATGTTTGTAGAATTCTTGGTTTATCATTGTGAATTAAGGTAGTTTTCTTATTTATTCACCCACTCATTAAGTTCTTTCAACATTCAATGTTGAACACACATGTTTCAAGCAGGAATTTGTTCTTACTCACCAACGGCAGTGATTGAGTGCAAGTGTTGGAAGTTGATGGATAAATGTTGCAGTTCCAGCTCTTAACATCTGTGTGATATGTACATTATTTCAGGTCCCTAAGCCTCTCTCTGTAAATGGAGAGAATGATAGTACCTACCTTACATGGTTGTAAAAATGGAATGAGAACACTTGATTTGTAGTCAGAAAACCAGCG
The DNA here is from genome assembly GCA_963575035.1 of Avahi laniger. Lineage (NCBI taxonomy): Eukaryota > Metazoa > Chordata > Mammalia > Primates > Indriidae > Avahi > Avahi laniger. Next base: position 10,837 of record CAUYSK010004902.1, on the reverse strand, counting down.
TTCAAATTTCACTGGGCTCAGGTAACATCTTTGCATATGTATCAATTTTTTTCATTTGTAAAACAGATCAATATGTTTTATCTACTCATTACAAAAACAAAAGGTTAAACATATATTAGTATCCTTTTAAACCCTACAACACTAAAGAAGTCCTATTGAATCATGTCTATAGTCTAGATCTCTGATATCATGTAGACATGAGATATGGAAGGTGCTCAATGAGGATTTAAGTGAATAATATATTGATTCATTAATGAATAGAATCTACTTTATCAGAAGCTTGTTGCCAGGATTAAATAGAAATGCATTTCAAGAGCATAGTACCTGACGCTTGGTAAAATGTTCAATACATGGGAGTTGTTGCTATATTATAGCTATTATGTTATATAATTGTAAAACAACACTAATGAAAGCAAGAATGATTTTTATCTTAAAAAGACCCCAAAGATGCAATGACATATGGGAAGCATTTTAGTTTCAGAATTGGAGAGCACGTTGTACCCCTTTAACATTTATCACAGCTGTTTCATGTTTTTCTTTTGTGTATGTAACATCCCATCTTCCCTCCTCCTCACCCCAGACTCATGTTTGAAGCTTCCTGAAGATTTGGTGCATCTATTCTGAGTGCTCAGATGGCTCAGTGTCACTTGCTGCAGCCTCTAAGTTCTTTCCCTGGAAGCTCAGTTAAAACTCCTCTAAATGAGACTTGGCCCTCACTAAAGGCCAGAAACCCAACATTTCTCTGGAAGTTTGTGGTTAGCATTGGGGGGGCATAAACAGCAACACTCAGGTAAAAATTCTCACTTAACCTCGGATCTATTTAGCGCAGCAAGTGTTTGTATGAGCAGCTCCATTATTTTAATGGGAAAGGAAATGTATGCTCTGCACTAGAATAGATACTCTTGAAAGGCAAAGCAGTGGTCTTCTCTGAAATAGTCACTATTGTCTGGCAGGGAGGAAGGAAGGCCAGGTATTACTGGCATGGTGTCATGTAAGCCTAGAGTTCTGACTACTTTTTCATGGCATCTATTACAGTTATTGTTTAAAACCTTTTTCATATCCATAGTTTCCAAACCCATTCTTGTAACCTTCACTTCCAGAAGAAAAGAGTGGATTGAAAAATTAAGTTCTAGTCTATGAAAGCTTTGCTCTCTAATCAGAGTAGCATAGACTCTTCCCTTATTAATGCTGTTCAGTAACATAACTAACTTCTTACCTGTTGACGGAATTCTTTGATCTCACATTCCTTGATAGCTGAATTTAAGAGCCCAGAGAAAGAGAAGTCTGAGGCATTGGTCATTTTGTGCAGGTACGTGCTGAGACCAGCTAACGAAGGGGACCCTGCATCAGAGAAAGCCTTCAAGTTCCCCGAGCCTGATTCCAAGTCAATTGAGTAAATATCTATTAAGTTCCTATTTGTCAGACTGAAATACTCTATCCCTTCAGGAATTCACAGCATAAGGGCAAGACACATACGAGCAATGTCTGCTTTAAAGTCCAAAGAAGGAATAAGGTGAAGACAATCATGTGGTGCAAAGATGGGCTTACCCATGATCCTCGGAGGGAAAGTGGGTGAAGATGGAGAGAACATGGGCCTGGGATTGACTTTTAGGAGATTCCCTTAGTAACCCCGTGGAATGAAGGCGGGTAGCAGCAGAGATTCAGAGAAACGACAGTGAGAGTGATTGGAGAAATAAGCTAAAAGAATGTTTGGACAAGGGAATAGTGAAACTTGGAATAAGAAACACATGGCTGTTGGGTTTGGTGTGGAAGAGTGACTGTCACCTTAGAGAGAAGGCATCCTCGTGGAAGGTGACAATGAAAGCTATAGAAACAGGGGTTAAAGCAGTCAGGAAGTGAATACAACAGTGGTAGATCCAACGCTGAAAAGAATTTAACCAAGAAAGAGAAGTATGAAATAGGCCAATAGTGGGAAAAGGTAAAATACTCAAATGAAAATTTTTTGTGTTTGCTTTTAGTATGTAGTCAATTGAACTTAATGATTGTTTACTGTAAGTTTTGAAGAGCTAAACCAAGCATTTTAACTTCCTGCAATTACTTAACCATGTTTGCTGGCAGTTTATTTGCCAACAGACTGTGAATTATAGTTTTCATTGGCAAGAGGTGGTTGTTAATATAACTATTAATGTTAATGAGTAGGCTGTTAGAGTGCAAATGGAACCCATTGGCCTCTGCCTTTGGATGCAACTATCAAACAAGTCAGCGACTTGCTGATGACTAATTTCTTAGAAATTGCTGCTTAGTTTACAGCATTGGAGTGGTTACCTCCTTGATCTTCAGTGAGTAAACAGTCAACAGAACAAGTTGCTAAATATATGAACCGGGATTGTACATGTGAATTCTTCTGCAATAAAGAATAAGATTTTGGAGGGAACAATAAAACACTGAAAGGTTGATGCGAACTCGTCCTTACGTCACTCCACTTCCAATGGCTAATGTTGTCGTACTGAAAAGATGGCCCAAGTCAGGCGCTGTGGCTCACGCCTATAATCCTAGTGTTTTGGGAGGCCGGGGTGGGAGGATCGCTTGAGGTCAGGGGTTTGTGACCAGACTGAGCAACATAGTGAGACCCTGGCTCTACAAAAAATAGGAAAATTAGTCAGGTGTGGTGGTGCGTGCCTGTAGTGTTAGCTACTTGGGATACTAAAGCTGGAGGATTGCTCGAGTACAGGAGTTTGAAGTTGCAGTGAGCTATGATGACACCACTGCACCCTAGCCCAGGCGACGGAGAGAGAGCCTTTTTAAAAAGAAAAAAAATAAATAAATAAAAGGCCCCAGAACCAGTGTAGTCAGAAAGCAACTTTAGACTGCTGAGTGGTGGTATTATCTGCTATTAATCTATCAGATGTGTTAAACTAAATTTGGCTTGAAGATGCCTCCGTACTTTGAGTCCCTGTGTAGCAAACTGCAACCTTAGTATGTAAACTAACTGAAAGCCTAACTCAGGAGAATACTTTTGCAATAAGTAGCGGAGTCCCAGCCAATCACAGCATCCAAACTTCAATTAATCACAGGCTGCCAACTGATTAGATCATGTTCAAATGAGGGCAATGCAAAGAGCTGTTTCTGTCTGTCGCTTCTCTTTTCTGTCCATAAATACTGCCTGCCCATGATGTGAGGGGGATCTCTCTAATGCCTCCTGGTGCTAAGGGCTGCCTTATATAAAGTTTTCCTTTTAACAGGTGGAAGACTTCTCTCAAATAGAATGTCGTGCTTTGTTGACTTTTTTTTAACAACTCGAATGTGGCTATTGCCATCTCAAGAACACCTCTTATTTTTGAGGCAATGGCAACAAAAGACAAGGACTGTGTGGTTGTTCAGCTTGACGGTTTTATTTTGATTTAGTTTCTGGGGATGATTTGAGTATTTCTTTCCTTATTGTTGCTCTTATTAAAAAGCTCTGGTTGTTCAACGATTTAGGTATTTCAGGTATTTAGGGAGTCTAAGGCATACCAGGGGTCCTCAGATTGTTTTCAATATTGTCAGCCTGATGGAACACAGACATTTCCTGTTGATCATACTGTGCATCTCTGTAAAACAACACCCTCCCACCCTCCTTTTTGTTTTTTTACTTTTGCCTGGGATTTTATTGTTAATCCCTTGTTAATCCAAAGATCTGTTGGTTAAACTTCATGTTAATGTGTTAAAAGTAACAGAATGTTTATTTAATAGATTTATAATGAAATATTTAAAAATGGGATTTATAAGGAAGTTGTCTTAGTCCATTTTGTGATACTATAATGGAATATCACAGAGTGCTTACTTTATAATAAATAGAAATTTATCTCTCACAGTTCTGGAGGCTGGGAAGTCCAAGATCAAGGTGCTGGCATCTGGTGAGGGCCATCTCGTTGTGTTGAAACACGAAAAGAAGGGCAGAGAAGAGAAGGGGGCTGTGGGGGAGGTTGGGAGGGAAGGAAATTCTCCTTTCCCCTGCCTTGTTTTGCCCAGACCCCAGCCAGCAGGACGGTGCCTGTCCACACTGGGGCAGGTCCCCCTCCCTCGCCCACCTACAGGTCATCTCCCCTGGAAACATCCTCACGGACACAGCCAGAAATCATGTTTCACTAGTTTTACTAGTTCTTTAGCTATTCCTTCCTCCAGTCACGTTAACACCTAAGATGAACCATCATAGAAGTTAATAAAAAATATAATAATGATAAAGTTGGGAGGTATTGTCAGAATTTTTCTATTAATATCATGGTTTCTACTGGAAATCAGGGATTTTCTTAACCCAGCCACTTCCGTGAAAACCTCATCAATTTACTTAAAAATAAATCAAACAACCTGACGTACAGAATTATCTAAATTGCCCCATTATCTGTATTTCGTGGACACCTGACGAGGTTTGAGGGCCAGCCCCTTTGAGGACAGTTTGGAAACCTGCCCCTCCAATATCACCTGCAGCCTTGCTGTGTGAACTCATGCCGACGCTGCGAGGGGAGGATTGGTTTCCTTAGGGAAACTTTAGGCAGTGTGAATAATTGGGATTTTATTTACTGCTGAGGAATAAACACATGCTGGCATTTTTATTACTATTCTGGGACTCGTATGCATCATTTTCCATGATTGCTGTTGCCCAGTCGGGTTGCTACTTGGGCAATCTGGCAGAGAGAGAAAATGTTATCTCATTGAAAATTCTCTTTTTAATTATCAGGGATTTCGAATTCCAATCCAAGAGATTAAAGTTGTGCAAATAAACAAATGTAAAACACAAATAAAACCTCCAAAAGTCAGTTCCTAGTCTTATTTTTAAGAGTTTTCAAAATCCAAATCACTTAAAAGTCATTTCTACAATGCAGCAATGATGATAATCTTATGAGAATCTATAGACTTGATTTAATTTTTTCTTTTTTCTAAGATTATTACAGTAAAAATGTTAATATATTTTTGCATTCTAATTACCATTACCATCAGAGATTTGGGGACACGAATGCCCAGTAGCATTTTCACCCATGGGTCTTCAAGTTTTTCATATCTTGCCAATCATCAGAGGTTAGACGCCATGTACCGCATTTGCACTTGTTGCAAAGACCTGCACTACATCTCTTCAAACGTGTAAGACTTCATTAACCCTTTGAATTTTCACATGATTTTTGCATACAGGAGAGAAGAACATTGAAGTGGAAGTGACTTAATTATGAAAGTTAAATTTTGCTCTAAATCAGACTTTATACAGTTGAAAATACGGAAGTATCAGTGGTAAACAATGAATTACTAAATACTAATAAGATTTTTTTTCACTTTCTGTGGACAGTTTCTCTTTCCCTTTATTTAAAAAACTCCACAGAAGTCTCCCAGGATCTTGCTAACTTCTGAAGCTGAAAACTTTTCCAGATACACATCAGCAGTAATCAAGTAATCAAATCTTTGGGGGTAAACGGAAATGCTAAAAATCAGAAAAATATCAGCGTCAGGCAGATGATTCATTTGGGGTTAAAAAGCTTTTATTCCATTCCTGGATTTTATCTGTCAATGGTATGAGCTTGCTTATATCATAAAACTTCTCAGAGCCTTGATTTCCTTATATCCAAAATGAGAGGGTCAGACTAAATAATGTTTAGGTTCTTTTCAGAGCTACCTCTGATTTTTTCCCCTGAAATTAATAGCTGTGCACTGGAAGAAGGCCAGGCTATTTTAAATTGAGGGATCATTAGCCTGTCGTATTTGTGAGAGGTGGCTAAGGATATGCCACTACAGCCACGTTGGGTTGTCTGGGTTTGGATTCTGGCTGTGCCACTTTTACCTATTTAATTTTTGGGGCAAGTTAACTTAATCTCACCATTATTTAGTTTCCTTCATTGCAAAACCAGGATAATAATTGGATCTACTTCACAGGATTGTTAGAGGATTAAATGAATCTATATATGCCAAGACTTAGGACAATGCCTGGTATACAGCTGTACTCCATTCGTATTACTATTTGTCATTGTTAAATGTATATCGTATTTCAATACAGAATTCAAGAATCACATTAGATGTTTCGCACAGACAAGGGCTTAATATAGATGATGAGGTGCTCACGAAATGGGGAAGAGTTGGAGGAGTTAGGGTTGAGACAAGAAGGCTGGCTTAGTGCACACTGTCATAGCTGCAATCCTGCAACTGAATTTTATATGAGCACGTCGCATTGGTGTCATTTAATTTGCATCCAGAGCCCTGGCTGCAGAAGTGTCTGAGTAGTGTAGCATTTGCTTTTCAGCCTCCGCAGTATGGGAATACGTGTAAGGCAGGAATCAATGCTGGATGCCAGTTGCCTGTATCTAGCTCCAGCTAACAACCTCAACCTCTTCTCAATGACCCCCAATTCAGTGGTTTTGAGAACTCTGATATGTTATCTCATCAGTCTTGACAATAACCCTGCGAGCTATGTTACTATTCTTACCTCTAATTTAGAGAAGAAAGTAGACTCAGAGCAATTAAGTGACTTACCCAGGTTGAAATAGTTGGACCAAGTTCTGAGTGTAGGTGCTCTGACTCCAGAATCTGGGTTTGTCTACTATGCTATGTGTTTTGTGTTTTAGACTTGTGCCCTTTGTGCTCTCCAAAGAACCGAAAGAAATGAGCCCCATTTGGTCCAGCTTCACCCATTGCACTAGATGATGTGAAAACTAGAAATGCTTTCAGTAAATATGTTGACGTTCTTGAGCATTTAATCAGACAAGTTGTCCACAAATCACACCGTTGAACGATAAGATGGTCCTGGGAGCGGGAGAAGGGAGATAGCATAAAAAAAGGACATAACATCCATAGCTAGTGCCTGTGGTCACTTAATTCTTCTGATCTTGTTCAAAATGGGCAGAGGATGGTTATGGAACACAGGACAGCTAACAACTGAAAATTATCATGTATGGACTGGGCATTCAAGCACATTTCCTCATATGCAATAGATGCTGTTCTGAACTTTTCCAATGTTTTAACATAATTGTGCTTTGTAGGATTCCAGAAAATACTATAATTTTTGTTTATGAAATAAATTTAATGTGAACTCTAAGAAACATTTTCAGATGTTTATTAATTCATTTCTTCATCTGTGGAGCACATACTGTGTGTTGGGTACTGGCCTATAAGCTGCTAATACAATGGTGTAAAAAACAAGATCCTAATGATAGTTTCATTTTCCGGAAGGACAGGCAATAAGTAATCAAATTAACAGCATACTTTAAGGGTTTGAAAATTACAAAGAAAAAGAAAGTAAGGGGTTATTTTAGCTAGGTTGGTGTTGGAGGTTTCTCTGCAAAATGATATTCGAGCTGAAATCAAAATGATGAGAGACAGTCGTGGAGATCTGGGGAGGAATGATGGAATCAGAGGAAATGCCAAGTGCAGAGGCCAGAGATGGGGATGACATTTATGTACTGGAAGACAAGAAAGAAATTTACTGTGGACAGAGTAGTGCACAAGGTGAGGATTGGCAGGGATTGAAGTTAACAAGTTAGATTCAGATCTGGATTTGATTTTCTTTACATGGGGAGCTGTATTAAATAGTTATTAGTAGGGAAATAATACAATCCAGTTTTTGCTTTATAAAAATTATTTGACTACTACTTGGAGAATGGACCTTCTGAAGATGATAGCGGAAACAGGGAACCCACCAGGAGGCTGCTAGTTTAAGTGAAGAGTTGACAATGTCCGGAATTAAAATTATAGCAGTGGAGGTAGTAAGAAGTGGTCAGATTCTGGGTGTATGTTTTGGTGGAACTGATACAATGGCCTGGTGAATGGGTTTGGGGTGTGAGAGGAATCAAGGATGACTTTAGGGTTTTACCCTGGGCAGCAGGGTGGATGACGGTGTCATTTACTGAGATGGAGAAGAACCAAGAAAAAAATGACTTTAGAGTAGAGAGTCAAGAATTATTTTTTGGATATATGAAATCTGAAATGTGTATTAGGTACTTAAGTGGAGATGCAGAGTTGTTGGGTACCTGAGTCTAGAGCTTGGTGGGGAGACTGGGGCTGATTGAGGCATGAGAATACACGGATAATAGAATAAGCCAACTGTGTCAAATGCTGCGTTAATAGGAGGAGGACAGATAACTGACCACTGAGTTGGCTAAAGGATGGCCGCTAGTTAACTTGAAAAGAATGGTTTTCAAACAATGATGAGGGCACAAGCTCTACTGGAGCGAACTTTACAGCAAGTGGGAAATGAGCATTTTCTTTTCCGACACGGTCCCAACATGCCTAGAGAAATATGGAGCAGGGGTTCCTTAATGGAGTCAGAAAATTGGTAGCTCTTGCTTGTGTCTCCAAAGCTCTGTTGCATGGTTTGAAGCTAGTTTTACAAAGCTTTCCTGCATCCTGAGTTGGAGATTCAGGATTAGAATTTCTAACACCAAATTTTATTTTTATTCAGGGAAATGGTAAAACAGCCTCATACTACTACCTTATGGTATGTTTCAGCTGATTGAATTAATAGGAAACCATATTATTTTAGCACAACTGAACATTGTATCTAGGGAAAGCTCAGGAGAAATTAGGTAGTGAATGCCCTGTTTTGTAAATGGCTAATGGAAAATTTAAATAACTTCCAAAAACATCCTTTGCTCAAATATCAAGCAGTTCATTGAATTATGTTGGCATTCCCAAACACTAATGCACATAACGAGAGAATGTACTCCATTATACATGACATCTGGACTGGGAACAAAAACAGAATGTCAGCGGATATAGTAAAGGTTATAATGTTATACTCAATCTGGCTGACAATACTGTGTGTTTTTTGACTGCCCGTGGGTGAACAAGACCATCTTTTGAAAGCAAATAAACACATTAACACAAGACAGGCTATGTTTGAGACAATGCCAAATTGCAAATATTAATATCATGTGTGGACTTCTCTCAGGGGTTATGAATTTGGGAAAGGTATGTTTTGGGATACGTCATTAAACTTGCTGAAATGTGGAGCTTTCTCCTTCCCTATGGAGAGAAGTTGGAAGTGTTGTTTAAGGGTTAGTAGCTGGTGCCAAGATGTGGATGTTGATGTCCTGGTTGTTTCCTGACTCCCCCTGTGAGCATATGCTTAGCTTGGCTCCTCTGCGCTGTCTGGAGGAGGCTTTCAGCATGGTTCTGGGCAGAGCAAGGCACTTGGTGAAGAGCGTCTGATCCCACTTTGTTTCGCTGTAGCCTGGCGTATAATGCTTGTCACCAGTGGGAAGCTGGCACTCTGAGTTTTGGGCCTTCTCTATGAAGTGAGGCACCACAGTTATTGCATGTATGAGACTGTGCTTGTGGCTTATTAAAAAAGACGACTTGTTTTGCTAATATTTGCACAATAGAGAGATGCCCTAAATGTTCCATGGTCGAAAGGATCATTCGGATGCATTATGTCACAGATCAAATGATGTGTATGAAACAGGTTGTTAACTATAAGGTGCACTCTAAAGAGCTGTTACTGTGGTACGTGTTATTGTTTCTCAGTGGATAAGAATATTCACTACAGATCAGGGATTGAAAACTCAAGAGTTTCATGCCGAGGGGGCAACATGAATGTTTGATGAGGATGTAACAGTGAGTGGCGGCCCTATAGGAAGCCAGTGATCGCGCACCTGTCTGCGTGCATTCAGTGAGCATGGGGACAACGCAGTACCCCCCCCCACAGGAAAACCTTCATGGGATGAATAGAACCTGCCGGCAGCTAGCGACATAGTATCATAGGAACTACAGAGTTTTCTAGGTGGAAGGGAGCTTTGAGACTATTTTATTAATCCTTTATATCACTAGTAAAGAAATGGAGGTAAAATCTCTTTACTAAAGTTATGCAGGTATTTAGAGGCAGAGTGAGGACCAGAACCCAAACGCCTGGTACCTTCTGTGTTAAGCTGGGTAAGGCGCGTAGGCCGGGACAGCCCAAGACTGGGAGCCTGAGCAGGCGCCATTATTTAAACTATGTGGTGCTACAGTAAGTTTTTTTTTTTTCTTATAAGATAATGATCAGTCTTTACAAAACCCATTTTTAAGCCCCGATCATAACTTTTTGAACAAAACAAATTCTTGTTTTAAAATGTCACAAGAGAATATATTCACGGTAGTTAAAACTTATGAAATCAGTGGTGTAAGCCTGGAACTGGAAAAATTTGTGCATGTAGGGGAGACCGGGCTATTTATAAATGAAAATTCAATGTCAAACAGTAAAGAAATACATCAAATGAATTATTTGTAGTCACACAACATAGACCTCCCACATTGCAGGAAAAAAACGACAAGGTTTTAGATAATTTAAACAGAAATACTCCTTTCAAAAAATGAGAACTTTTATACTTCTGATTGAAGTGTCAATTGTAAAATCACTTTGGAAAATAGTTTTGCATATCCTAAAGGTAAAATGAATACACACGTTAAGACATAGCTTTATTGCTTGGTGAAACTTACATATTCATCCGGAGATGCTTACATCAATGTTCACAGCAACATCCTTAAAAGCAAAAAACTGGACACAAATCAAATGCACATTTACATTTACAATGGATAAATTGTATTCGTATGGAATGATATGTAGTGTGAAAACAGATGGACTACAACTACATACGTTAGTAAGGATGAAGCAAAAAGCTGCATAAAAACATGTATGCAAAGTTTCATTTACATAAAATTCAAAAAGTACTTGAAACTGAACAACACGTGGACAGAAAATTCATGTGAGTTTAAACGATAAAGAGCAATAAGCCAATGATATGAAAATGAGTAGAGTGGCTACCTCTGAAAGGAGAGAGGAAGGAGACAGATGCATCCGGGTAGAGAACACAGGGAGCTTCAAAGGTATTGATGATACTGTTTCTTAAAATGGTGGGCTTGTCGGATTTTTATTCTTCAAAAC